>PVIC010001805.1:0-85570 GCA_004025085.1 Thryonomys swinderianus | reverse complement strand
TTTTTTTTCCTTTTTTCTTTTTGGAGACAGGGTCTCGCTTTGTAGTTTAGGCTGGCCCTGAGCTCACTATGGTGCCCAGGCAAGCCTGGAACTCAGCAATCCTCCTGCCTCTGCCTCCCGAGGGCTGGGATTACAGGCGTGAGCCACCACGCCCGGCTTCTTAGTTTTTTTGAGACAAGGTTTTGCTTTGTAGTTCAGGCTGACCCTGAACTCACTATGTAGCCCAGGTCAGCCTCAAACTCACAACAGTCCTCCTGCCTCTGCCTCCCAAGTGCTGGGATTACAGGCATGAGCCACCACACCTGGCCGATGCTTTATATTGATAGGTAAGAGGCAGCCACAATCTAATTTGGGAGTATTTTCACCCAGATTTCTCACCTGCACCAGGATCTGACAAATGTCTGAAATCTTTTGGGTATCCCACCCCTCTTACCTGAGGCCAACATGTAACGTGTCTTGGGGCCCACTCCTGGCTATGTGGCAAGCCCAGCACTGGGTACCTGGTGGCACTCACTGTGTACCGAAGTAGAGGATGGTTGAACAGTCCCACAGAGGACTAAAGGAGTGGAAGGTGGAGGGTTTTTCTATTGAATTCAAAACAGATCCAGTGGGGCAAAAAATCCCAGGCAATGGATGGACAGTGAGGCCTAATGGGAAGAGAGATGTGGAGAGCAAGTGGTTCCAGGAATCAGAGACAGGTTGATATAGCAGAGTACTGGCCTCATATGGGCTGGGGCTGGGCAGGAATGAGAGAGCAGGGGTCCAGTAAAATAAGCCTGCAGAGGGCCTGAGATTTAGCTCAGTGGTTCCGGTACCTGCCTTGCAAGCGCAAGGCCCTGAGTTTTGATTCCCAGTAACCACATACAATGTTGGGTGTGGTGACTCATGCCCACCAGCAATCAATACCACATATCACAGTGCCGGGCATGGTGGCTCATGCCTGTAATCCCAGCACTCAGGAGACAGAGGCAGGAGGATTGCTGAGTTCGAGGCTTGCCTGGGCTACATAGTGAGCTCAGGGCCAGCCTGAACTACAAAGCAAGACCCTGTATCAAAAAAAAAAAGAGATAAACCTGCAGAACTTTGGAGAGAAAGGAAATCATACATATATAGCCTTTCCTTCAGAGGTGAGATGGTCTGACGGGCCTCCAGATGGGCTCGGAAATGTTGGGGATGAGACTTGGATGCCTGGACCATCAATTCTTTCCCCATCCAAAGTGTGGCTCTGAAACCAAGGCAGCTTTGTAGAGGACTAGTGAGGTGAGGGACACAATGAAGGAGGAGGAGCAAAGCATGCAAACTGAGGCAGGATCAAATGTACTGGAAACAGCTGGCTCAGAAGCCAGAGGAGCCACCTCCAAGCTTCCAGTTGTTGAGAAGACCATGAACTGCCTTCCCTCCTGGTCCAAGTTTCTCAGGACATTGTACATCCTAGAAGCCCAATTCTCTCCTTAAGAGACTGGCCCTACTGGCCAAGCTGCACAGGGTTGGAGAGAGGAGATACGCACAGGCAGTGGGTACCTGGGAGGCCAGCAGAGCTGGGGGTGGGGCACCCATGAAGCTGTCTTCTGGTAAGGAAACACAGACAAAACATAGTTTGGAATTTTTTTTTTTAAACTACAGTTACATCAGAAAATATCCAAAGAAAACGCAGACCACAAAAGTGACATGACAGTCATTTCCAATAGCCATAAAAACAATTCTTGCTCTGTCTTTAAAAAATTATTTTTATTTTTGTAAATGTCTCACTTTGGGCAAACTGAGGGATATGGTACTCACAGGGAGTGGGGGGTAAGACCTGTAGGAGAGAAGGGGGAGGCATTGCTTAGCCTATGACCCCCCAGGTTTCCCCCACATCTGCTGAGGCTGGGCGCCCCATCCTCAGAGATAACAGATAGAGAACCAGGTCAGGACAGCAAGTTGACAGAAGATTCTGGAGACAAACCAGTAGATGTGGCACTCCCAGCAATAAAGGGCCCACATTGACAATACCATAAGGTTTGTGGTGCCAGCATGGCTGAGGAACACACCAGTCTCCTTGGTTGCCCCGTTCCCCTAGGCTCCAAGACTCAGCTACTGGGACAGTCACAGGACAGGGGCATGCTAGGGGTGGCACTGGGACGCCCAACCCTCAGACATACACCTCTAGGAAGGACTTGTCTCCAGCAGTGCCTTGGGCTGGCTCCTGCTATCCCCCTGCCTAATACACTGGGCTACTACAGGGGAGGCCACAGGACTGCCAGATAGGCCTCTGTCCTTCTCCTGGCCTTAGTCCCTGCAGCCCTTGCTAACCCAGTTGCTCTTCACTTTGTGCCAGGTTGGCTGTGCCTAACAAGTCTCTCACCATGACCTGTACTAGGAGTTCAAGGGCTGCCCTTTGCTCAGTCTCTCATTCACATCCAAACATAGGTGGACAAACCAAGCCAGCCATACCCTACACCCTGGAATTGATGGACTTCCCAGAGACTCTGCCTGGCTACTTTGAGGTCCTCTGTGTGCCTGCCAGGCAGATGTGGGTTGTTACCTGGCTGAACTTGAGAGGCCGTGGGCCCAACAGATTGCCGGGGCCTAGCCTAGGTCTTTCTTTGCAAATAGCAGAAAGGAAAACACAGGCCTTCCCAAACCCCCTGGCCCATCAGCTTTACAAAGAAAGCTCCCCAATGGAGACTTGCAGTAGGCCCATGCCCTGAGCTGAGAAGAACCCAAACAGGACTCTCAGAAATAGCTCTGAGAGGCTTCTGCCCCTAAGGAGGGCAGACTTACTCAGGGGGACACACTGGCCCCTGTATTGGCCACAGTCAGGTATATGCCTGGAGCTTGCACTCTATCCTATAGTCCTTTCTGTATTTCTCAGCCCCCTGACTAAAGGTCAAGGTGGGAGGAGCCCTGGGGAGGTCAATGGCCTACGTTCTGTACCCAGCCAGGACTCCCTGCCCCTCAGGCTCTCAGGGCACAGAGTAGTGAGGGCCAAGGGAGCCTGCAGGAGTCAGGTGGCTGCTCTGAGGCATGTGGTAGGCTTTGCCAGGGCAGAGGAAACTAGCTCTTTGGTATTAAAGCAACAAAAAACTATCAGACGAGCCCCATCTCCTAATCAAGTTCTATACTTCCTCTGAGGGTCCCAAGGAAGAACAGACCAGAACTCAGCTTCTCTATACAGGGCTGCTTACCACCCTCTGAGCCCCAAATACTGGCTCTGCTCAGAGCCACCCCTCAGAACATCAGAAGACTTTGAGTCAAGGCTGGGGTGAGCCCACTTCTGTCAGGAAACCACACAGCACACCTTGCCTTACCAAGCTGGCCTAGCCTGTGCCTGCGCCTTTACATCCTCAGGATACTGTCCCCTCCAGGATGAGTAGAATGAGTAGATTCTCTCATTAAAACTGCATCACTTAAAGAAGGGCCTGTAAAGAGTTTAATTTTTTTTTCCTGGGAAGAGAAAGAATTTCACCCTGCATTCCGAAAACATTTTCTGAGCCCTGGTGGCAGAGTCCTCCCTCTCTGGGAGCAGTTGGGTGGTTGGGGGAGCCTCAGCCCTTCCTGGCTCTCTCTGCCCAGGGCTGGCCTAAGAACCTTGTGACAGATGTAGGGGAGGCAGTGTCTCCAAGTCTCTCCTGGGGGGCATGCATGGGTGCAGCAACAGAGACAGGGTGGGCTCTGACTCCCAAGCCAAACCAAAGCTCCCACGGCGTCCATTCACAGCCATGCCTTTCCCTCCAACAAAACAGCAAGTAGGAAACAAGGCTGCCTCTTTAATTGCAATCAAATACGCCGTCTGAAGTCAATGAGGGCCCCTGAGGCCAGTCAGGAACCAGGGCAGGAAGTGTGACCAAGCTGTGAAGATGGGACTGGGCAGGGGCTGCAGGCTTCTCACCCTCTTGCTGCTAGCCCTGATGCTGAGGAGCCCAGGGCACCGTCTCCTCTGAGGTCAGCCCAGCCTCCAGCTGCCCTGGGGATAGTGTGGTGGGGGTGAAGGGGGGAGCTGGAGGTGGGGACTGCATCACACACACATGCAGACTTTCCCAGTGTTCGATTTTGCTTGTTCTTCTCCTTTGCTAAAATGATCAGATACTTGTGTGAAGCCACTACCAAGCCAGGTGTGAACAGGAGAGTAGTGCCAGGCCACAGCCCTCTGCTCCTCAGGAGTCTCAGGTCCACTCTACTTCTGTATCTGGAATAGGAAGAGCCGCAGGTTGATGTTCTTGGCAGCCAGCAGCTTGTTGCACTCCACAGAGTCGATGATGGGCAGGGGCACATAGTCCGTCTCATTGCTTTCGTTGGTGAAGACAAAGTGGTAGATAACGGGACTGATCCTCACATCATCATATGGGCCCTTGAGCAGCAGGAAGGAGCATTCCAGGGGTGCTGTAACTTTGCTCTTGAGCAGGAGCTGGAAGGAAAGTGTGCGCTTGCAAGACAGGTTGGGGTTGCGCTCTGAGTCATTCACACGAGCCTTCAGGACCCATGTCTGGTTCAGCACTGTGAACCGTGGTGTTTCATAGTACAGGCGTGTGATGAAGTCATCTGTGCGATATGGCCGGAACTGGACTTCTGTGGAGACAGACAGGGCCAGAAACAGCCAGCAGTTAGTGTTGCGTAGGGCTGGATAGCAGCACCTTCCCCGACCAGGCCAAGGAGAGGCTCAGCCCGGGAAGAAGGCAACTTACCCAAACACACCAAGCTCTACTTGTCACAGAGTAAGTCAAACACAATTATGGCAAACGGAGGCGCACAAGCTTTGAGGGAACAACTATAAACAGAATTAACACCAATTAGCTGGAGGCCTGGAGGGTGTGGGAGGTAAGGCCATATCCCAGGTGTGGCCAACCTAAAGGGCCACCCTCCTCGCCCTCAGCCCCATGGCCTCGCAGGGGCAGGGTAAGCAGACACACAGACAGGATGCAGTTCTGAGAACAATTGCACTTTATTGGTTCTGATACAGAGCTGCCAAAAAAGCTGGTGGTGGGCAAATGGTACCCAGTCCTGCCCGAGGGGACTCCCAGGTCCTTGGGTGTTGGGGTGTGACGCGGGCTCTGCCTGGCCATCGGTGGGGCCATCAGTCAGCAGGCAGATCTGCCTGTGCAGTCCTCTTGCGAGGCCACAGCCTGTGGCTGGCAAGTCCCTCTGTGGAGGCGCAGGCTTGTGGGCAGACAGTTCTTCCTGCATGGATAGGGCGTCCCACCTGCCCACTGATGGACCACATCCCTCAGCCCAACCAGCCCCCATGGGGCCACCAGATCAGTCAAGGATGCTCTAACCAGGGCCATGGTTTTCTGCAGCTGCAGCCCTCAGGCCCTTAGGCCCTTGGCCTCCTGGGCCTGGTGGGCCCATCTAGCCAGACCCAGGCCAGGAAGCACAACACGACTGGCTGCACATCTGCCCTCGGTGTTCTGGGCTGGTTCCCAGGAGTGTCTGAACAACAGAGGGATGGAGTCTCCCTGAGTTGGGAGTGTCAGTAGGTGCTTCTTGCTGTCCTCTGGACCAGGTTCTGGCCTGGCTCCTGCTCCCCAACAAGTTCAAAGGTATTGGCAGAGGCCTGGGAGCAAGGATATCCATCCAGTGGGGCTAGGCCCAGTCCAGTCTGCGCGTCTGTGGGCATTCACTCCCAGTTCTACAGTCTGAGCTGGGCGCCCTCAGCCCTGTTACTGAGCAGCTTCTTGCCACTTTAGTGACCATTTGCAGGCAGGCTCTGACTTGACAGTGTTCTTCTTGCTCTGGGCTCCGAGGGTCAGGTTGGAGCTCTCAGACTTCCCCAAGACACAACCCACCTTCCAGTTAGATCCCAATCATACCAAAGCTGTGGAGGCCCGTTAACTTTGCAGTGGTAGGGAGGTCAGGAGGGAAAGGGCTGCTGTGAGAGCCATGAGCTGTACCTTGGGGCCCCCCCCAACTCTCCCTCTGTTTAGTCTCCAATATGTCTTCTTCCTGGAGGCATTATCCTGTCCACTTGGAGCCTTTCTACAGCCTAGCCCCCTGGCATGGCCTGTGCCCACTGCCCAGAGCCTGCCCAGCACTTCCCTCCATCCCACCTGTGCAGTATGCAGCAGGTGGTGGGGTGCCTCACCTGTGTAGCCGATTTTCTCAAAGCTGAGCAGACTAAAGATACTGTTGTAGAGTTGCATTTCCTTGCGGTGGCTCTGGTCCATCTCATCTAATATTTCCATCAGCTCGTTGCCTGTCTTGGTTGGGTGGGCACATGCAGCCTCATGCACCGTCAGCTCATGGAAGGGGCCATGCCATGGACAGCCGATGCGTTTGTACTTGCACTGAGTTACCCTGGGAGGAAGTGAGCACAGCAGTCACACCTGTGTCCAGAGCAGGTGGCTGTGTCCAGCTGTTTTTCACAAGCAGCTTTTGCCAGCCACAAACCTTTCCTTGTAGGACACACTTAGCCCTGAGCCCAGCCACCAAGGCTGGTTCAGAGTGTACATGTGCATGCATGTGTATGAAAGAGGCAGACAGAGAAGAAAGAAATGAAGAAAAGGGAGTGGAAGGAAGAATGATCAAGAGCTCTGAACCAGTGTGCCTCCTGCATCCACTGCCGTGGTGGCTCTACTCAGCTTAGCAGTTAAGTGGCTACCTGATCACAGTGCTGGACTTCACATAGTCTCATTCTAAGAGAGGTTTGGTGTTAGGGCCCTGCCATCCAGGTGGCCATGTCTATCTGCAGGGGCTGGACTGAAGAGCAGCCTCACATCAACTCTCAGAGATCCTACACTGGGGACATTGTTGTGGGCCTCCAAGGGCTACCTATAGAGAATTCTATAGGCCAGTGTCAACTTGTCCAGACAGCAACTAAATACAATCTATGCCATGCACTGTGGAGTCCACACTTCCCCCACTCCTGAGGTCTACAGGACTGTTAATGGTATGGACCAGCCCGATCAACCTGTATGGTGCCATGCCTACATCAGGGTCTCCACCTGTGTGATCATGTCCCCAGCCCCAGCAGTCACCTGTCCTGGCATTCCTCTTTCTGGTGCCTCTCCAGTAGGGAGCGGGGAAACTGGCGTAGGCAAAAGCCACACTCTGAGGGCAGCTCGCTCACGGCTTTCTCCACGGCCAGGTTCCGGCAGCAGAGGCTCTTACTGATCTCACAACGACAGTTGGGGCACGTGGCCTGCTCCTCCTTCAGCCGGGCATCTGCTAGTAGGTGGATAAAACAGCCAGCGCACATCAAGTGACCATTAGTACACTGCGAAAAAGGAAAGGGAAATGAAGCTCACAGATCTGTAGGATGGGTGCACACACACGTGCCCGCCTGTGTGCACTAGCTCCAGCCAGGCCAGGCCAGCTGTCCCAAGGGACTCTAGCTGGTGGAGAGAGGAGCACATAGATACCAAATTGTGCTGGTATCTAGAAAAATCTGAGAGCTATTCAAAGGGACATGGCAGGACACAGTCAGCTTAGGTTCTGGGGAGAGTGAGGCCTCTTCAGATCAGAGAGGTGGTGTCTCAGCTCTTCCCTGATGCAGGCTCAACTGGTATTGACTAATTTGACTGTACCAGAAACTGGCTTTTTCCTGCTCCACAAGAATGCCTGGCTCTTGGCCTGGCATGGCAAGGCACTCAGCCAGCAGCTGTCTATAGGGGAGGGGACGCTGCTTCCCCACACTGAAGCGGGCACTCTTCCCTTAGCCTTTGGAAAGCCTGCTCATGAAGGGGACAGGGCCCCTGGCTGACATAACTCTTGCCTCTCAACCCAACCTTATTGGTAAGCAAGATGAGAGCTGGCAGTCCCTCCCCCACCCCGCCTCGGGACAATAACCACCTGTTGGAGCCATTCCTCAAGCTAACGGCAAGAATTAATGGGAGGCAGGAGATTTAATTGGCCCAAGATGAAGGCAGGTGGGAATGGGACTGAGTGGAACAGGGTCCTCACTTGGGCAGATCTAAGTGGGTTAGCAGTAGTCAGGTCTATCTTGAGGGGGGTCCTTCCTCACACAGATGGTGAGGTGCCAGGACCATTCCTATCCTGAGTATCAACATATATCACCTATCAATACCATCGAGACACACAGGGTGGATTGTGAGCTTGGCCCTGAAGGGCCACATAATGCAAAGGGAGGCCTAGATGCTACATGCAGAGGGTAGGGAATTCCACTTAAGGCCATTCCCTGGTTGTGTGAGGGCCACAGCTGCACATGTGGGGTCCTTAGTAACCCCTAGCTGTCATTCTATTATTTCAGCAAGGGTCTCTCAGTTCCCAGGGGCCAGGTCTGCACCTGTAAGTCTATAACCTACATGTTAAAGACATGTTAATGACAATAGAAACCTTCCACTGAATTCTCCATCCAGCATGAATCCCACATATTATCTCTATTCAGATCTCAAGTACTATGTTAAATTAAAAATTTAAATGAGAATGACTAGATTTGGCTGGGCCTAGATGAACAGGGCCTGGCAGAGGCCAGTCAATCTCAGGTACTTATAAATGGGTTAGCTGAAGTGGTAGGTGAGACAAGTTCTGGGTGAGAAAATCTACTTGCTGTGTCTATCACCAGGGTAAGTGCAAAGTGAACTGAGGATTAACAGTGGTTTGAGATGTGGGTGACGTGGTGGGCATAGTGCTGCATGCCTCTAATCTCAGCAATCAGGAGGCTGAGGCAGGAAGAGCACTGTGAGTTCAAACCCACCCTGGACTACTTGAGTTCAAGGCCAGACTGAACTACACCATAAGACTTTGTCTTCCCCCAACCAAAAAATAAAAAGAAGTAGGAGACACACAGACCAAAGGTCCTAGGTCACAGGTCCTCTCATAACCCCCATTTGTCTGGAGGCTGTTTGGACCAAGGACTGCTGTCACTTCTAGAAGACAGGAAAGAATACAGCACAATAAAAGTAGAAATGGCCATGCATTCCAGTGACAAAAACCTCTAGGTGTTTCCCTCAGAAGTGAGGACCAGCCACATAACAGTATGTGGCTCTGCCCAGTGCAGAAGCCCAATAGGATGCCAGCACTGAGACTCCACCCCCACCTGGTATTCCTACACTGCGTCATGTGGACAGCTCTAGGCACTTCTTGGTGAGAGGTTACCTGAACCTTGTCCGTGTTTTAGTCCCAGTTCTGCAAAATCACCTCCAGAGTCCACTAGCTTGAGCAGAGGGCAATCCAATCATCCTGGCTGCAGCCTGGCCCTTCTGGAACACCTAAGCAGAGGTGGGGATTGTGCCCCACCTCCAGGGGATTGGGCCTCTCCTCCTGGCTCTCAGTAGCTGAACCAGACTCAGGCAGGAGTTTATGGGCCCTTCAGAGGGGATGTTGAAGCTGCCAAACATATCATTTACTTTCCAGTACCAATCTGGCTACTCACCTGGGAAGCCACCCAGGCCTGGGCTGACCCAGCCAAAGGACAAGCCACACCCATACATAGCTCTTCCCTAGCTGTTCAAGAGATGCTCTTCAGGTAAATTCCAGATCAACATCCATCCCAACCTATCTATCTGCAGCAGGGTAGTCACCATACTCCAGAACCTTCTTCCCGCAATCTCCCTTCCCCCATAAGACCAGGCTTCCCATACAGGACTCTTCTTCCCTCAATCTCCCTTCCCCTGTAAGACCAGGCTTCTCATACAGGACTGGACAACGGGTGGCCATGATCAGCCTCTCCTGCGGCTGGGCCAGACTGTACCTGCCCCAACTTGTCCCCACTGCCCAGTAAGAAGCTGGATGCCAGATAACTCCACAGGTGCTGGCCACAGTGCCCATTTGTATGCTAGATCCAAGGCCCCAAGAACTCCAGAAACAGTCTTTGCAGTGGCTTCCACCAGGATGACAAGGCAGGACCTTCCAGTCCCTCCTAAGGTGGATGGTGGCTTAGAGCCATGGTACCAGGCCTAGAGGCCAGCTGCATGGGTCACTAGTGGTATGGCTTTGGGTCCATCGCCTTCTACATGGGGTCTAAATTTCCTCATGTATACAAAGTGACAAATATGATGATGATGTGAGAGGGACAACACATCACCAAACTCAGCCCTATCACAGCAAGCTCAGAACAAACACCAAACCTGTGTCCTCCATACCGAACACTGTGGAGGTCCCATCCCCGGGGGAGCCAAGTGGCCTAGAAATACCCATTTGTGCTTATACCCCCAAAATGGCTCCCAGCCACTCCTGCCCAGGTACAAGCAGATTACATGTGACTCCACCTATACATACCCAGAGGGTGGACTTCTCTCTTCTGGTTTAAGGAAACAAGGTGGGATGGCCAGGCTCAAGGAGGAGTCTTACCACTGGACCATAATAAGTGAGTCTTAGGAGCAGGCCCCTGTAACTTTCGGTAGGTTCTAAGTTTCCTGTGGTCAAGTGAGCTTTTAGCACCTCTCTCAAACCTAAACCACATAGTCCTTTCAAATCCTGGAGTTCCACTCATTCCACTACAGGACAAATGGCACCCAGACCCATGAGAAAAGCTTATTCTCCTGCTCAGAGGCTCAGGAACCCTCGGACCTTTAACAGAGGCCATCATTACCAAAATCCCCTTGGAGTATAGCCAAGGTTGTGCCAGACTTACTGGCATATGCCATATACTAAATCCAGTTTTCTTAGTCTCCTTAGTCAAGCATTGATCTGAGCAGAACAGCTCCTATCCAAGGTCACAGGGCTCCTAAAAGAGAAGTAAGGACTTGGATTTTCTATTCAGGTTAGACTTGAGGTTCAGGGTTCAAGACTGGCTGACCTCTCCTCCTGATGTCAGTACACTAGTGTGGCCCAGAAGGCCCAGAATGTGACTCTTCCCTCACAAATAAATGTTCCTTAGACCTAAAAGTAACTAAAAATGGTAAGCTACTGCCACAAAGGTATAAAATGGTAAGCTACTGCCATAAACGTATAACTTAGCCAGATTCCAGAAATCCTTCTTGCCCAAGTCCTGTTTCAGACTTGTAAGCAAACCTATTTCCAAAGCTTTTTTTGAGACAGGGTCTCGCTTTGTAGTTCAGGCTAGCTCTGAGCTCACTATGTAGCCCAGGCAAGCCTCGAACTCAGCAATCCTCCTGCCTCTGCCTCCTGAGTGCTGGGATTACAGGCGTGAGCCACCACACCTGGCTCCAAAGCTTCTTCCTGCCTGAGAGTCAATCAGTGGTACCCAAGGTTCCCAAGCCAAGGAAACAGATTCGCAGGACCCTATGTGCTCTCAAATGGGGATCTGGACAGAGGCAGTTAGTTCTTGTTTCTTACCAATGGAAATGTCAATCAGGTAACCAGTCCTCTGGAACTGAGATCTAGCATAGAGGCAGATGATCTTGGAGTGAGACAGAGGTGAGACACACTAACTTCCTAGAGTGCTGAGAGTAGTAAGTGCCCTATTCGGATGGGAGATGGACAGGAAGAGAGTAAGGGATCAGTTTCAGAAACACTACCTCATGCCCAAGAGAAGCAGAGAAAGCAGGGATGGAGAGCAGATAGCTCAAGTGGAAAGTACGCAGGACCCTGTTCAGGGGAGCAGCTGGAGTCACATCAAATGCAGGCTAAGCTACATCACCCCTTACTCACTGCCTAAGAGCTCATGAGTGGTAGGAACAAGTGGTGCCTTCCTCCAAATGCCAGCATCAAGCCTCTGAGCCTTGTTGACATCAGGACTGGTCTATCTTATGGAAGATCACATTTGATCTGCTGTGAAGGGCATGGCAGCAAAAATGGGAGGGAGGTCAGGAATCAGGTTGTGGCTCCAATATTCTGTTCTGTTCTTTTTCTCTCTCTTTTTTTTTTTTAACAGTACTGGGGATTGAATTCAGGCCCTTATCCTTCCAAGGTAGGTGCGGTACCATTTGAGCTAAATCCCCAGGCCTTCTGGGCACCACTAACGCTGGATCTTCCCTAGAGATGGACAGAAGTACCCACAGGTCTCAGTGCCCTTAGGCTACAGGGCTATGTTCAGAGCTAGGTGCCAGCATAAGCTCCCTATCCATCTGTCCAGCCTACACTTAACCGAAACACTTATGTGGGTGTCCCTTGCTGCCCTCTCAGCCTTCCTGCCACTCACCTAGGTGTCTTCCCAGGACTCAGGAGGGTGACTGCTTACCTGGCCAGGCCAGTTGTCCAGCCACACCTAACACCCACACAGAGAACATCAAAGTGTTCATCGGCTCTTACCTGCTGCAGCCCTTAACCTCACATGATAGACGCCATAGCAACAAGAGCCACCTGCTTAAGAGCCTTACACTTGAGCAAGTTTCCCCACCTGTGACAAGTCAGCATGACATATATCCTACTCCTACCACTACTCACAGCTCCTTGGCAGCACAGGTGGCATGTGGCAGCCAGACAACACACTCTGGAGTTACTGAGCACTCAGCCAACTAGAGGCCTGTGGAGTTGTCACCACCATCCAGCACCAAGTACAGCACAGCTTCCTGGCTCTTCTAACTCAAGTATAAAAAAGTATAAAGTATCTGAGTCAGCATCTAGGAAATGGCATGGCTGGTGCCCACCCTGAGCCATGTGTTCTGCTGGGGTCAGGCAAAATGTTGCCAGCAGCAGAAGGTGGAGACTGACCCATCAGAGACAGGAAATCAATGTGGATTACCAAAGCTTAGGAGAGCCAAGTGTGGTGGCACACTCCTATAATCCCAGTTGTTTAGGGGGCTGGAAGAGGGCCAAAAGTTGGAGGCCATCCTGGGCAACTTAAAGAGATGGGAATGTAGTTTAATAGTAGAGCACCGGCTCAGCAAAACCCTTGGTTCAGTGTTAGCAATAGGAATGAAGAAAGTTAGCAAAAGATGAAGAGTGTGAGCCCAGTCCAAGGTGATCACCATTGAGCCCTGACCAAGAACATGTCCACACCATTTGTGTCCAGATTCTATGGAGACAAGCCCAAATCTCCAGGCCTGACTTAACCCACAGGGCCTTGGCAAGGTCACACCGGGAAGTTGCCACAGGAGATGTCCCTGGCAGTATTCAGAGGTACCAGGAAGTTTCCTTTCTTCTCCTGCCCTTGCAGGTTTGTGAGCAGCTAAAGCGTGTTCTGACACTGACTCAAAGACTGTCCCATAGAAACTGAGGATTTACCTCAGTAGTGGCGCCGCCTGTCTTGTAAGTGCAAGGTTGTGAGTTTGACCCCCCTGTACTGAAGAAAAAAAAAGTTTAGTACAACCACAAGTTCTAGAGCCTTCTTCCGGCCTCTAGAAATGAGAAATGCCTTTGCTTCAGATATCACCCTGGGGACAATGGAAGTGGAGTGGGGGTTGGCTGTAGAGCCCACAGTTTAGCCCCTGTCTTCAAGGGTTCCTTTGCTCAGCTGGTATGCTCCAAGGAAGCTGCTACCAAGTTCAATCTGAGAAGGCACTGGTCTGGGTGGTACCTGCCTTCCTGCTGTTGCAGCTGCCTGAGCCCAGCTTTTTAGCACAGACTTCACTCCCAGCACAATGCAGGTCGGTTTGAACTGGTCACCAGAGTCTCTGGTCAGAAGCAGAGCTGTGGCTCTCTGGGTGGCCCAGGAGCCAGTACCATGCAGCCTATTGTCATGCCAGCTCCAGCTCACTTGTGGAAAAGGAGACAAGGAAACCCCTTAATTCTCCTGGGAACCCCCTTCCCTGGCTTGGCTTGATGGACTCTCACTCCAGGCCTACAGAAAGAAAAGCTCTTCTAATGAGCCCATGAAATAGGGGTGCGGAAGGGGAGTAGGTTCTAATAGCCCCCCAAAGGAAAGTAAATGCTGGTGCTGGAGTTAGCAGCTGTAGGAAATACTTCCCCATGGACCCTGCCCTGACACTTAGGAGGGTAGATGCCCCAACCAGGATCCTGGAGTCCGCCAAACCTACCTCAGGCCAGGCCAGGTCAGGACAGATATAGAACACCACAGGTTGGAGGAAATAACAACCCATACTAGCTGTACACCACTTACTCACAAAAGTGGCACCCGTACTTAGGGCACCAATCTAAACAGAAGCAGGGAAACAGAGTCCATCAGCTACTTCCAGCTTCTGTTAGTGCAAAGAATGTTGTCAGGGACCAGGTACAGTGACACATATCTGTAATCTCACTGACCCAGGAAGCTGAAGTCAAAGGCTAACAAAGGTTTCAAAGCACTCTGGGCAACTTAACAAGACCCTGTCTCAAATAAATAAATAGATAGATTCATAAAAATAAAGTAGGATGGGCACACAGCTTAGCAGTAGAATGCTTGCTTAACACAGGTTTAATCCTGGACCCTGAAAAAACAAAAAGCTGGTAACAATGGTAACAAATCTGGTGTAATTCTCAAAGGAAGTAGAACTAAGATCGAGAGAGATATGAGGGACAGCTCATATCTCTGTCCCTGGACAGACAGACCCTCCCCACTGATTCTTGGTGTCAACCAGAGAGATCCCCCTCTCTGTTACCTGGGAGGAAATTTGCTAAATTTACCTGGACCAGGTATCCCATCTGACAGCCCTGAGTTGGTTAACGACCCTGACCCCAGCCATGCTGGGATTTTCAGATGAGGAAAAGACCTCCCATAGAATACTGGCAGCCAAGAAAGCCAGATGTTGGTTAGGTTGGGGCTAGACAAAATAGACAGACTGTGGGGCTTGTTGTGCGCAATTCCTCCAGATCGAGAGCAAGAGAGAAAGTAGAGACAAGTCAATTCCTCTATTCTTCCCGTTCTTTAGGGGCAGGAGAACAGAAAAGATGCACACATTTAAGTTCAGAAGAAGAGGTATACAGCTGGGGGTGTGGTCGCCAGAACAGAAAAGCTCTGGGATAAAGAGGCCTCCGCACCCAGCAACCCCGGGAGTGAGGGACGACACTGGGCAGGGAATGTGAGTACCTGTCCCCAGCCTTCTGCAGGGTCAGCTGGACGGAACTAGGGTGTCTAAGAGAAACCTGGAAGAAAAGAGGCGGGATCTACGGAAATTTGAGATCGGCAAGGAAGAGACTGGGAACATGGAGAAAAGGGATCTGGAGCAGGGAAAGAAGACAACAAGGCGCTGAAGGGGAAAGGGCGTCGGGGTCCCGCGGGCGCGGAAGGCGACTTGAGGTCGTAGAGGTGCCCCGGCCGCCGGCCCTGGGCCCGGCCTCGAGGAGACACGGCGCCAGGCCGGGCCGACGGCCCTACCTGGTACACGGAGGCCTTGGGCAGGTCCAGGCACACGGTGCAGCACAGCACCGAATATAGCCGCTCCTCCAGCTTCCCGCTGCCCGCTGCCGCTGCCGCTGCCGCCGCCGCCTCGGCCGCCTCGGCAGCCCGCAGCCGCTTCTTGGGCGGCGCGTCGGGGTCGCCAGCCGCCTCTTGCAGCTGCCGGGCGCCGGCCAGGCCCGCCTCGTCCGGGAGCCCGGGCCCTGCTGCCTCGCCCAGTGCCGCCGCCGCCGCCGCCGCCGCCGGCCCTGCAGCTGCCCCGACCCCGGTCCCGACCCCAACCCCGACCGGCACGGCGCCCGTGGGTCCTGCGGCCGGGCCGCCCCCGCCGGCCTCCTCAGCACCGGACATCACGGCCGGCCGGCCCGGCGGTCGGATGCCGGCGCGCTCGCTAGTTGGAAGTTAGGGACGCCGCGCGCTCCCGCCGATCGCCTGCTGCTGCCGCGACCCCGCAGCCCGCTTGCCGCCTCAGTGGGCCTGGCCTGCGCGTAGCCCCGCAGCCGCCGCGGCCACCAACCCAGGCGCGGCCGCCATCTTTGTTTTCGCTGCTCTTCCCACCCTCCCCCCTCACCACCGCCCCCTCGTCACCCCCGTCACGTGGGTTCCACGTAGGGCCAATGGGATTACTTCCTGGGGCAAGACGAAGCCGCAGCCAAAGCCTATGGACAAGCGAAGAATCCTGAACGCCCGCCCCCCGCAAAAGGTGGAGAAAGGGGCGGAGATCAGGGGGCAGGTGAAGGGATGAGTATCTGGGCGCAGAGGCTCGCGTGCGTGCAGGACTCTGTCTGCCTCCCGCTTGTCAGTAAGCGGGCAGGGCACCCTCACACCTCTAAGTCGGAATGTGGCTCTGTTACTGTCTCCCGAGACTCACTTTCGTGCGCCAGGCTCAGGCCTAGCTTGCCTGAGTGGATGGACATGAACTTGAAAGACCCCGCCAGCCGCCCGTCCCAGTGGCGTACAGGACCGGATGTGCTTACTTGGGACGTGAGCAGAGTGCAGTGGGAAGGATGCATTCCGGATCCCTAGTCTACTTTTCTCCCCATCTATCTTTCCTGTCCGTGGGGGTTGGAGGTCAAAGAGGAGTTCACTTAGAAAAGTGAAGGTCTTCGGGAGTAACACTTGGCTGCTACAGATGGGAAGGCAAGCAGGTAGTGACTGAATCAGCCTAGGGAAAGATTGTGTTTCTGGGAACCGTTAGGCACACACCTCTCAGGCCCTTACCAACACAGCCATCAACCCATGAGGGTCACTACCTTGAAGGGCCACCTGCTAGGCTGGGGAAGGACATCCAAGAATCCACCATGTCCCAGAGGATCAATGTCCCAGGACCATGTCTTCTCAGCATAGGTGTCCCGGCAAAGGTTCCAGGAGGAGACCAGGCGGAATGAGGCACCATGTCCATTCCAGCACAGCCTCTAGTGTTGCCTCAGGGAAATCAGCTGACATGTAGAGAGCTTCAGGTAGCTCCCAAAGGTACTCAAGTCCTTCTCAAGAATAGGCAGATTTCATAGTCCTACAGAATTTCTAAGGTTTATTAGAGATCTGGGCCCACGACCATAACCTACCCAGAAAAAGGTCCCAAAAGTACCAGTACCAGTACCAGTGACCCTGTCCCTTTCATTTTGGTCTAGGCAAATCCCTACACGTGCCTAGAGAAGGGACAGCTCCCAGTTTCTTCTGACCAGCAAACCTGCAGCAGGCCCATTTCAGGGGAAAAAAAAAAAGCCTGTTTCTAGGTGGGGAATAGCCAGGAGGAAGCAGGTGGAAAAGGAAGGTATCACCAGGACAGAACCTCCTTCTGTCCACTGTCATTCCCATTGCAGGCGCTGTGTGTGCAGGGCCCAGCAGTAGGTCCAACTGCCTGCAGCCAGGGCCCAGCGACAGATATCCTCCTTGGGCAACAGCAGCAGCCTGTCCTCCTCCAGCCGGCTCAGGAGGCCTGCAGCACCCAGCATTGCACCCCCCCACATACCATAAGTGTTGCCTGTGAAAACAGCCACAATGAGGATGGTCACTGCAACCACTAAGAGGACTGCCTGACCAGCCACAGAGCAGCCTTCAGGGCCAAGATGGTCACCAGCCACCGCCAGCACCATGCCTCCTCCCAGAAGCAGGTTGGCAGAGGAGCGGTCTCCGTTCACCCAGTGGAAATCAAAGGCCAGAAGGGGTAGGCCGATGACTGTGGCCACCCAGGCTCCAGCGAGACAGTCTTCATGTGTGCCCAGCCCTGGGGCCAGTGTGGTGGCAGCAGCCAAGGCTTGGAGCAGGAAGCCAGCAGCAGCTCCTCGACTTGACTGTCAACATAGGGAAGGGAAGAGATGTGGGAAAAAGAGGCCAGGGCCTCACCTTTAGAAAGGAAAGGGTTTGATGCTCTCAGGACACCTGGCCCAGACTCGCCTCCTAGTACCATCTGCCTAGTGCAGGAATTAGGTCCTTAGGGTGTGGAAGAAGTGGGGATACTCACCTGTGCTGAGCTCACCGCTGCATGCAGAGAAACCACTCCAAGAGCGAGGTGGGACAGGACTGTGCTCCACTCACCCCCAGGATTGGGGACCATGGCACCTCGGGCAGTAGTGAGTTTGAGAAGACAGGAAAGGAAGCTTCAACTTTGAAGAGAAAGAAAAGCCATGAGCTGGAGCCCTCAGGCCAGCTTTCCAGAAATACTACCAGGTTACAGGGCCCCATGACTAGACATTAGGATGGGTTCAGTCCTTAATTTTCCAGGGCCCTGAGCCCACTGGACACACCTGTGGAGAGGAAGGACTAATTCGGAAACGACAAGGAAATTCGGTTTGGAGCACCAGGTGCGGGAGGTGGAGCACAGGCCCTTTCGGAGGCCTGTGTGTCTCAGCAATAAAGAGTCTCCGTCCTCGATGCCCGGTCTGGAGAAGCGATGGTGCAGGCCTGCTGGGGGCCACAACTCTAACACCAGAGCTGTTCACAGCCGTCGTTGGAACCGAATCCTTGGTCTGTTTCTGCGAAGGCCGCCTGGCACTGCCACCAGCGAGAAGAGCGGAGGCTAGAGCGGCCGGGGCGTGGCCTGGGGAGGCTAGTGGGAGGCTGAAGGAGAGCGTAGGGTTTGACGGGAACCAGTCGCGGCCAGAAGGGGATCTGTACCGGTGCGCGGGTGGACCCCGGGACCAGAAACGACTTGGGTGGGAGGAGTCTGGGCGGGACTTTCAGGTGGGGCGGGGCTTTGAGGAAAGGGTAGGTGGGCCTTCTAGGTGTGTGGGCGTGGCTGCAAGGAGGGGCGTGGCTTCCCTGAGCTCCGGGCTGGGAGGGGAAGAGTGGTCCGGCACCTGTGAGCCTTTGACTGAGTCCCACGGAGTGGTGGTGGGGTCTCTGCTAAGGTCGAGGATTCCAGAGGAGATGCAATAACCGTGAGTGCTTTCAGCTTCAGGTGTCCACGAAGTAGGGGCAGGGGATCGAGAGAAGAGCGGGCCTAGAGCAGCTGCAGGGGATACCTATTTCGGGGACCCCAGTCCTGCGCTCCCCTTGGGCGCACACCCTCCGCTTACGGAGCTGGGCCGTGGGGGCGGCCGCCGCGAGCATGCGCGCCTGCACTGCGGCGGGCGGGTGTGGAGTCGGGGCGCGGGGACGCGGGGCGGCAAGAAGCGGGGCCCTCTGCCGCCCCGCGCGCCCATGTACGCCTTCTACTCGCTGCTCATCTACATCTTCTACAGCCTCTTTCGCAGGGATGGCGGTGCCGCGGCGACCGCTGAGTCCGGAGACCCAGCTCAGGTGAACAGGGTGGGGCCTCCATCTCTGGTAGAACCCCGCCCCCACCCGAAATCGGGTGGGGGCAACCTTGTTTTCTCTGGGCGCTGGGGAGCTGGGCTGCGGCCAGGACTCACGTTTCGGTCTGGGTATAGGAACGTAGACCTTGGCCCCAACCTTTCTGACCCAGTTCTCGGAAAGGAACCCCAGAGGCTGCCTGCCACCTCCTCAGGGAAACCTTCTGCTTCCTTTCTAGAGACCCCACTGCAAGCCCAGGGGTCGCCGTCACCCCGACCAGCTCACACCAGAACTGTGGACCGAGCTGACTAGTCTGGCCGGTAGGTGCGACCGGGTACTGCAGAGGGCCTGGGTGGAGGGATGTTGGGAACGAAGAGGCCCAGTCTGTAACATGTGACACAGAATGTCTCCCCATCCTGTTACCTGGCCTCACAGGCAGATCGGTGTCAGAGGATGGGCAAGAAGAGAGAGCCGAGGGCCGGCCAGCTGAGGTGTCCCTAGAAGAGGCTCTCAGTCGCCTGGCTGAGTTCCTCTCGGTTCAGCTAGGAGCACAAGAGGGCTGCGGGAACCCTCCCTGCCTCAGCAAGGTGAGCCTGGGGAGAGGCTGCCCCCAGCAACTGCTGCTCTCTCTCTACTCCTTGTGGTGCCCAGTCTTGCTCCCCGGTTTCCTCTGCTCAAAGTGTTATCTTCTACACAGCCTGCTGATGTTCCTCCATTGCTGACAGTGACAAGTCAGCTCTTGGCTCTTCTGGCATGGATTCGGAGTCCTCAAGGCAGACAGGTCCTGCTGCAAGAAACTCAGCCAGCCTCAAACCCACAGCCCCCCACTTCAGATGGTTTGTAATGGGTATTGGGTCCCAAGCCCAGCTCTGGTCCTGGGAAAGACTGAGGCCAGGCACCTCTTCAGTTCTAACTGGGGCCACTCCTCTCCAGGATACTCCTTGGAAGAAGAAAGCCCTTCCCCTGGGGTAGGGGAAGTACTAAGTGTTGAGGCCCAGGGTCAGCAGGCTTCCCAGTTGGAGGAAGAGCAGAAAGCTTGGCATCGACTGGAGCAGCTCATTCTTGGACAGGTAAGGGATCCAAGAACAGCAGATGCTAAGGCATACGAGTGGTGAAAAAGGAGTCCCATGCTGTTCCCTGACTCCCCTGTAGCTGGAAGAGCTGAAACAGCAGTTAGAGCAGCAGGAGGAAGAGCTGGGAAGACTGCGCCTAGAAGTGGTGAGATTTGGGGTTAGGGGAGAAAGGAGATGGATCCCAGGGAGCCTGCCCACAGGGAACTGGCAGGAGGACCACTGTACTGTCAGGTGGGTCCTGAGGGCACTTCTCTTTGCTAGGGGGCAACAGACTCAGAGAAAAAAGTTCAGTATCTTACTCTGGAGAATGAGGCCCTGAAACAGAGTCTAAGTCTCACTCGGGATCTTCTGCTCCATTGGGGTCCCAGCCCCTCCACCAGCACCCCACAGGTACCCTGCTTCTTGGCTATGCCTCCCTGTAGCACAGAGTCCTGCATACTCAACATCCAGTCACAATATTCAAGTCTCTTCAGAACTTAGTGCCGCACCCATCTCTGACTATGGATTGGCTCTGGGATGGTCTGTATAGGGTAGACTCATCAGGGAGGCTGATGCCCATGGGAGAACCCCCTTCATGGTCCCTCTGAATGCCTGCCCTCAGGAGAGCAGAGAGACTGAGAAAGTCCTGCGTGGAGTTTGGAAGCACAGCTTCATCTGTGCCTGCTGCTCTTGACTTGGCTTTCTCATCTGTGATTTGTGACCACATGATGTCCTTCCCTAAGTTCCTGCCCATAATCCATTTGGCTCCCACCTTGCTGCAGGAAGAAGTAGAGGCATTGTTGGAGCTCCAGGGCCGGCTTCAGGAAGCCCAGGATACTACAGAAGCCCTCCGAGTTCAGGTGGGCTTGGGGCCTGGAATGAGAAAAGCTGGGATGCAGGGAGGATCTGGGACAGGGCCTGGTAAGTGCCTGTTTCCTCAGTGACAAGGGTGGGTTTGGTGGGTGGAGCAGCTGGGAGTGCAGGAGGTACAGCTGCAGGGCCTTCGAGGGGCCCTCCAGCAGCTCCAGCAGGAGACCGAGCAGAACTGTAGACGGGAACTGCAGCAGGTGCACGGGCAGCTAGCAGGTAAGGGCTGGGGCAGAGGGCTCATAGAGGGGCCTGGGGTCTAGGCTTTCCCTCCCAATGGTCTTTCCCTCCCAGGACTGCGGGCACGAATGGCCAGCCTGCGCCAAGGCTGTGGGGACCTCCGAGGATTGGTCAGCACTTTTACCCAGAGCTGTCAGGGTTCACTGAGTGAAGCCAGGGGCCAGGTGAGGACCCTTTGTCTCATAGCACCTCTTCTGTAGGCAGCCTATTCACTGTCCTAGGGGTATTTCACCTTCTCCAGTTCTGGGAATCTGCCTATACTAGTCTGTCAGTTGTCTCTGAGACTAAAACAACTTTTGCATGACTGTATAATCTCACTTGTGTCCTATTCAAGTTGGTAGTTTTTTAGAAGCCCAAAGAGACAGATGATAGGGTATCCTTGCTTGTTGTTTTTATACCAAGCCCACTGAATGATGCCCCCAGAGGCTCTAAAGCCACTGAAAGGTGTAGACTGCCGTAATTGCTGGTCATACACTGGCTCTGTTTTTCTCTCAGTACCCCATCGCACCTGGAGCTAGATGGACATGTCTGTCTTCCTCATATTCTTGTTCCCTCAGGTTTCCTGGGCCCTGGGGGCACTATCAGCTGGAGGAGCTGGGACTCAGCTCTCTGATGAGCATCAGGCATCACCAACTGGATGCCAAGGAAGGCTACTGGAGCTCAAGGGTATGGCAAACTTGGGAGGTGGTGCAGTGAAGAAGTCATGCTGAAGAAAGTGGATCTTTTCTGTGCTTTAGGACCAAAGGGGCAATCTGTGCCTGATCTCCACTGCAGGAAATATCCGTGTCCTATGTCGACTGAGACCAGGGACACCCTCCAGCCTAGTGAGTGTGGAGCCTGGGCCAGGGGGCACTGTCACCACCTGTTACCGAGGGCGCCAGCGTCGGTTCTGCCTAGACTGGGTCTTCCCTCCAGATGCCAGCCAGGAAGAGGTGAAAGGCACTTTTGTACCTGCCCTGACCGTTGCTCAGAATCTCCTGGAACCCAGAGGAGACTCATTTCTCCCTTTCCTGTCTGGAGGAGGAAGGGTGGCTGAGATGGTCTGGGAGCCAGGACTGTTCACTTAGCTGAGTGGGGTGATAAATAGTCCTTCTGATCAGGGCTTTTCAACCTGATATATCTGGATCAAAGGAATCATTTGTGTTTCCCATTTCTGCACTCCCACTCTTATGGCCTCCTCCATCTAGTTATGAACTTGGTCCCACTCTGACAATTCTAAATTCTGGCCTCATGTCTATCAGCCAAGACTTCAGAGGTGACAGCTGCCTGATTATCAGCAACTTTCTGCCAGAAAAGCTGACCATGTTGTTATTCAAAAAGTTCCTGTGTCCACTTGTCAGCAGGATGAATATTCTTGCCCCATCCACAGCTCAGCTACTTCACTGCACCTTTCAGTGGAGGTGACACCTTTCACTGGAGCAGACCCCACACCCCTGAGCCTGCCCTAGGCTCTTTCTCTATAGGCCAAGTGCTACTGTGGTCCTGTAGGACACACTCTCTATTAACTCTCATGAGATGTAATAGAGGGAGGGAAATTACACAAATGAGGACCACAGGAAAGATGAGCAATTTGCTTCAGTCACACCCTGGCTTTGGACCACACGGTCAAACTCAGCATCTGGGCTCTTGACTCCAGTGCTCTTGACTTGTCTAAGTTCCGCTTAGGACTCCACATTCTCCATGCAGCCTGTTTCCTTTCTATTTCCAAGAAGGCAGAAGGTGTTGCTGAATGATCCTGTGATCTCTGGTGCCTCCTTGCAGGGGAATTATACTCTGCTTTACTTTCTGAACTTTCCATGCTTCTAGGTGCTGACTAGGGGCCCAAGGTTGGGGTTCAAAGCACTTCTCCCCATTCTCCTGCCTCCAGGTCTTCAGGGAGCTAGAGCCAGCTGTGCTGTCCTGCCTCCGAGGCTACAGTGTCTGCATCTTCACCTATGGTCAGACCGGGACTGGGAAGACCTACAGCATGGAGGTGGGGTGGGGGCCACACTTGGGGGTAAAGGCTCTAGGGGTGGATATGAATCCAAAATGGCACCCCACACTGTCTTCAGGGGCCACCTGAGGACCCTGGCATAGCTCCTAGGGCACTGCAGTCCCTGTTCCGGGAGATGGGGGCTGGTGGACAGCACCGAGTGACCCTCAGCATGGTGGAAATCTACAATGAAGCAGTCAGGTTAGGCATCTTTCATCTTGCTCCTGGCCTAGTCTTTAGCTACTCCTAGGACCCCATAACCAAACCCTTTCCCTTTCTCCCCAGGGACCTTTTGGCCCCAGGACCCCCACAACGTTTGGCAGTGAGGCAGGGCCCAGCTGGCCAGGGAGGTATCCAGGTGGCTGGCCTCACCCACTGGGATGTGCCAAACTTGGAGACCCTGCACCAGGTAGAGCTGTCCTCCAAACTCCCTACCCCCACCCCAAGCCTGGACCTACCCCAACCAAACCTAGCCTCTTCGATCTCCAGATGCTGAGCATGGGGAGGAGCAACAGGGCCACTGCAGCCACCGCCATGAATACACGCAGCTCCCGCTCTCATGCTCTGGTCACTCTGACGCTGCAAGCGACGTGTCCACCAGGGGGCCCTAGCCCCACAGGCACGCTGCACCTGGTGGACTTGGCAGGATCCGAGCGTGCGTGGAAGGCAGGGGTGGCCCGTGGGCCACGGGGGGACCCCAACAACGTGCAGCGTTTGCGGGAGGCGCAGACCATCAACCGCTCACTGCTGGCACTGGGAGGCGTCATGGCTGCACTTCGCTCCCGCCGGCCACATGTGCCCTTCCGAGACTCGCAGCTCACGCGCCTGCTGCAGCCAGCACTGGGCCCGGGTGCCACTGCAGTGCTTCTACTGCAGGTGAGCGCCAACTGCGGCATGGGTAGGGGCTACCGACGTGTGTGCACGGGGCCTGCCCACCAGTGCTGCTTCCCACAGATCTCAACGAGGCTGGAGGACCTTGGGGAGACCGTCTGTTCACTCAAGTTCGCGGAGCGAGTTGGTCAAGTGGAGCTGGGGCCCGCCCGGCGCCAGAGGACCCCTCGATCTGGGACACCCTCTTCCCTGAGCACTGACACCCCACTTACTGAGACCCCTTGCACCCCTACACCCTCTCCAGGCAGCCAAAGTCCCAGCCCCCACAGGGACTCTGGCTCGGCCCTTGCGCCACCAGAGGATCTGCCCCCCTAGTTCTGGGTTACTGCGCTGTGGAAGGGACCTGGGGATGCCCCTCTGCTGGCAGAGGCAGTTTAAGAGCTCTTACACCACAGCTCCCAGGACAACCTGCTTGACCTGGACAGGACAATTGCCCCCCAATTTCCTCCCCCTACCCTGTCAGAGAAGTGTCAAGACTGGAGAAATGGTCGTGCCCCACCCCATGGGCCAGAGGCCCTCAGTTCCCTCCTTATCACCATTTGCTCTTATCACAGCACACAGCGGGAGATCCCAGAGCTACAGGAGCCAGACCCCAGCCAAGTGACTTCCCAAGTCGCCAGCCACCCCTGCCCCCAAAATCAGACTTGGTGTTACAATGCTGTAAATTCCTTTACTGTTATCTCCCTCCACCCCATCATCCCAAGACTATGTAGCGTTTAGTTTTTATTCCCTTACCCTTTTCCCAAAAGGTGCTACCTCCTTCCCAGACAGTTGAGGGAGGGCAGGACTTCAGACTGGACCTTCCATTAGGCTCACCCTCCCCCAGCCTGGAGCCACCGAGGGGAGGGGACAGATGGTGATGGATGGATAAATGGATGGTGGTGGGCCTGAAGGTGAGACCAAGAGAGGCGACTCTGGTTTACCCCTAGATGTAGGGGAAGCATGATGGACCTGGGCCAGGGTCCTTCCCAGTTGGGCTGCAACCCTTTCTGGGGTAGCCCAATAAACATTGTGGACTTTGAACAAGGCTGGGGCCTGGTATTTCAAGACTAGTGTGAACACTGCCAGTACAGCCTATAGCCAGAACGCTCCTCCTAGCCTAACCAAGCAAGGCTCCCCATCAAGCTGGAGGGGTGAGGTTGGGGGATCCCCTCTCCCAGGAGCCTCACAGGCTATACCAGGACAGCAGCCAGCCTGGGGCAGGGGCAGCCAAGTCTCGAGGGTGGCTGGTCCATACGTCATAGATGCTCTTGTTGGGTGGCACTCCCTGAAAGAGGGAGTCTAGATCCCAGAGCAGCCCTGGGGATGCCCTGGACTCAGGGGCTACCCCCCAGTAGGCTGGGGTGGTGGAAGGTGGGCACTGGGGACAGGAGGTGGATGGCAGTGGGGCCAAGGGCATTACCACATTTGGGGTGTAAATAGGCAAGTAGGAGGTAGGCAGCTGTCCCCATAAGGAGGCCCTGCATCCGCCACTGGGCAGCCCCCCCGGGTCTGGGGTACCCTGTAGTACATGGAGGGGCCAGGTCCTGGGCTGTGGGGACAGGGACGAGGGCCCAATGATTGCTCCCTGGGAAGTGTCCCCCTCTACTGTTGTGGGCCCTTGGAGGGGGCAGAGGGGCCACAGAGGCCTCTCAGAGGAGGGAAGTGGTGGAGTGGGCACCACTTCCTCCCCACTGCACCCCAACACTGCTGGAGCTGGGCTGCTCTGTCTAGCTGGGTTATGGTGCTGGGACCAGGGAGCCTCTTCCTGAGGGTGCCCTAGCAGGGACTTGATGGTGAAGCTTTCTCTGGGCTGTGGCTGAGGACTGGGTGTCCGGTAGGGTCGACCGTGCAGCACGTAGGGGCTTAGGTCCTTGGCGAAGACTCTGCGTGTGCCCCGGTTCTGCCAGCGCCGGCACAGGGCGGTGTTCTGCAGGCGCAGTGCCTCGGGTGGGATCAGGCTCACATCAACTGCCCAGAAGTTCCCTTTGGCTTGGGGCTTCGCGGGGTCCTTGGGCACCTGCGGGGTGGTGGGCTTGGGTGGGACTGACCAACCTCAGATGCTCAGGGCTTCCACAACCTCCCTGCCCTGGGGCTCCGACCCTCGCTCGCCTGCCGCACCTTGTGGAAGCATCGGTTGGAGGAAAGGTTGTGGCGAATAGAGTCCTTCCAGCCCTCGTAGTCATCCCTGAAGAAGGGGAACACGGCCTGGACCTGCCGGATAATCTGAAACCGGCAACGGCCGGCGCCATGAGCAGGGTGGGTGGCAAGACCCACCCCTCCCCCACAGCCTGGCTGGGGGCTCCTGGGTGTCCCCACAAGGAGGAACACTTCTGTGCTTGAAGGCAAAATTGGGAGTTCAAGGATCTGAGCGCCTCAACTTCCACACTGGTAGAGTTAACTCGGGTGTGATAGGAAGCAGTGGAAATTTAACCGAAGCCTGAGGCGGGGAAGGAAAGGATATGGGAAAGGGGCGACCATGGCGTATGGAGGAATGTGGGGAATCCTCTCACCTGGGCCAGCTTCAGCCTGCGGGAGGGTGCAGCCTGAATCACCAAGGCAATCATGGCCAAGTAGGTGTAGGGGGGCTTGTCATGTCGCAGGTATCTCTTCTTCCTCCTCTTGGGGGGTGACTCTGCCTCCAGGAGCCCCAGGCTGGAGTCGCTGCGGGGCCCCATATGTGTGTGGGGTCTGCCAGTGTGGTCCAAAGCCTGGCCTAAGGGAGGCTCAGGGCTGCCGGGTAGTGTGGCAAGGTTGGGCCGGGGCGGCCAGGTCAGAGCCGGCGGGTTGGGTCCTTTATCATTCTTATGGAGGGGGAGGGGAGGGAGGAAGAGGCTGTGGGGGGAGGGGAGCATGCAAAAGCTGCCACAATTAGCAGGTTTGGGTTAATCTGAAAGGGAGGGGCAGAGAGGATTCCAGTGGGGACTTCTGGTGACCTCCTGAAGCTACCATTTCCATTCCTGGTTGCCTTTGGGTGCTCGTCTCTCCTGTGCACTAGAAGAAAGCCTCAAGGGACCTGTGTGTGGCCGAGGATTGCTTTGCCTGGGCCAGGTCCTCAAGGTTCCACCTAAAAGATGGGGAGTAATTTGCCTTTGCCAAGCTGCTGAGATGGGGCATCTTGAGTCCTAGGGCTTGGATGTGATCAGGCTTCCTGGAGGGAAGGCCAAGAAGCCCCCACCCCAGGAGCAAAAGAGAAAGACAGTGGCTTCAAGCGATTTTCCCAGGAGTGTGTTACAGAACCCTAGGTGGGCCCTTTATCTTCTCCTCCCTGGCCATCTTATCTGTGGCTCTGCCTCTAGGATCAGTCAGATATGTGCTCTGTACCTGCCTCAAAGCCAAGGCTCTCCTCACACTGGGCAAGTTTGCTCAAAGAGGGTATCTGGTCCAGAACACCAGTAGTGGTGGTTGGTGCTGGTAATACAGCACCATATTCCCAGACTTCAGAGAGGCCTTTCCTAGCTCTTGGAGTATTTTATTCTGAGAATTGAGATTTCCTTGTGCAGCCCTTACCCTTTTTTCACCCTTCAAGGATTGAAACCCCGCTGCACATGGTGGGTGTCCAATACCTGGAGGGGAAGAGATGCACCCTTGGTACTTTGGAGAAGGGTGCCTGGGGCCTAAATGGAGGATGACTGTGGGGTACCACCGCGCTTGCCTGCCAAACCTTGGCTGGGTTGGCCCCATCAATCTCAAACTCTTAAAGACCTCATCTGGCTTCTCTGGACCTCTATCACTTTCTCATTCATGAGGCTTTCTCCTATCCCTTCCTGGACTTTCCCTGAAGGGTCCTTGGTGTCTCACAGGCTGTGATCTAGGGCCTCACTTGGCGTGCAACATTCTTTCCTAGAAGGCACCTTTTTTCGCTGGTCCTGCCTCGCTCCTGATGTTCAGGCCTCCTCCTCCTCCTCCTCCTAGCTGCTCTCCTCTGTCTGTACCCACCATTTACCCTACCCCAGCAGCTGCCCATTCCTCCGGTGCCGTTCTGGCTCTTCTGTCTTGGAACATGCCACTGCCTCTGCCCATCCATGGTGCCTCTTTGAGCAGTGGACTCCTCCTATCCTTCCTTCAGAATCCAGGATATAAACAAGTTACTACCCTTCCTAGAGCACTTGACCACTTGCCCTTCCCTCTCCTCCCAGGCCAAAGCGGTGTACTGCAGTAATGCCCTACTCCTGCAGTCTCCAGACCTTCCTGGGATAGACCCCGCCCATGGCGAGCCCTTTTAGGGACGACTTCCGGCTCCCACGGGTCACCGCGACTTCCGCTGCGGACCGGAAGTGTCTCGTTGCCATGGCAAGGCTCCGCGCGGGGCCCGCCCCCGCGGTGCCTACAGAAGCAGGGGCCCGACTGACCAACCTCGAGGCCAGATCAAGTGCTGGGCCGGATCGAGCGCCGGGCCTGGAAGGCTGCAGGTGAGGTGAGGCCCGCAGGCGGGCGGTGGGGAACGGGCCGACGAGGCACGGGCGAGAGCGCAGGAAGAGCAGGCCAGGCCGGGCTGCTATTGCCGAGGTCGGGAGACGCTTCCAGAAGAGGCCGCTCTTGGAGACTCCCGGATCTAAGTGTGAAACTGTTGTGTTCTTTCAACCTGTTGGTTAGGTGAACATTGCCAGAACGGACATCATTTTCAGGTGTGCGCATTCAGACCACCGAAAAGAAGGGATTTGCTCAGGTGTGGTGTGAATGTAGTTAGACGGGAGGGTAAACTGGAGCCTCTCGGGGATTCAAGTGACCTCACTGGTAGGCAGGTGCTGGGGTTGCACTTCACAGACTGGGATCAGGCGAGAGTGTGAACCGATTCAGAATGAGATGATTTGGGCCATTGGCTAAACCAGAGAGGCTCAGGGCATGTTGGAGTTAATTTCTACGGGATTAAAGAGAGGGTGTATGGAGGAGCCAGAGCAAGGCTAGCCCTCTGCACAGTATGTGCTTTCCAGTATTCTCGATTGTACTTGGAGATGCAGGTGCAGGAGAGGGCACCAAACTGCTCTTTTCTAACCTTCTGTAGCCCAGCAGTGAGTTCTTCTGCATGCTCCCCTGCCTCATTTTCTTTGCCAGCATTGAGGTTTCCTGTAGCAGCCACATTGACCTGAAGGCCACTTCAGGGACGCAGAGTCACCACTGGCCCAGTGTGGGGGAACTCGGTTGCCTGAAGGGGTTGGCTGGCTGTGAGATCTGCCCAAATGCTGGTTCCATGTTTGTCATCATGACAAAAGGCCAGAGTTCTGAGACACTAGCTGCCTGCCCCTGCCCCAGCCTCAAGTCCCCTTGGCCTTTCCAAGCCTCCTTGCCTATCTGCTTGGGACATGCTCTTTCCATCGGATTTCCTTGGCTGACAAGCAGCTAGCAAGAGGATTCCTGTAACTTTGGGTTCAACTTTGGAGTCTGTGTACTAAGGATTCCTGAATCTCTGATCTGTCTCCACAACTAGTTATTGTGGATATCTCCACTGCATAGAGTTGAGGAACCTCAGACTCAAGTGACCCAATAGACTGGAGAGCTTGCAGATTCCACACTTGTTGTGTCCCAAGTGAGCCCAACCCCAGTGTCTGAACCTCATCTACCTGTTGACCACAATGAGACATCTGTGTAGCAGGTGTAGGCTCTCCCCCCATCTTCGGGGTCTCTTAGCACTTCCTCCTGGATGTCTCTGGCACATAGGCTTACATACCTAAATGAACACCTTTCTGTGTCCCACCTCGTGTCACATTCTGATTGTTTTATTAGACTGGGCCTCAAACAGTCCTTCTGCCTCAGCCTCCCAAGTAACCAATATTACAGGCTTACACTGTCATGCAAGGCTCTTCCTTTATTGTTTCATACCCCCAGTGCTGGGGTGGCCTATGCATTTTCTGAGAACTGAGATTTTCTTGTGCAGCCTTTACCCTTTTTTACCCTTAATGTGTATCTGTCTGTTGTGTTTTTTGTTTTTGTTGTTGACTTTTTGTACTGGGGACTGAATCCAGATTCTTCACATTAAGCTACATCCCCAGCCAACCCCTTTCCCCTTTTTGTGATGGTGTCTTGTTAAGTTACCCAGAACTTGGGCTCTTCCTGCCTCAGACTTCCAAATAGCTGGGATTATAGACATGTGCCATCAGTCCTGGCTAGAATGCTCCTATTTAAGTGTTTGGTTTGTTGGGTTTTGTAAATACCACCATAATCCTGTTATACAACATTTCTATCACCCCAAAAAGTTCACTGTTATGGTCCAACCATATATAGCCACTGTCTCTCTTTCTTTCTTTTTCTTTTCTTTAGGAAGGGTAGTCAGGGGCTTCACACTGAGTCCTTTTTATTGTTTTTTTTTTTGAGATAAAGTCTCACTATATAGTTCAGATTAGCCTTTAACTCACTGTGTAACCCCTTTTATTGGGTTTTAAAAATTTTTGAAGTTGAATATGGTGGCACATGCCTATAGTCCCAGCACTTGGGAGGCTTAGGCAGGATGATTGCTGTAAGTTTGAGGCTAAGCTAGGTCACACAATGATTTCAAGACCACCTTGAACTACACAGTGAAACATTCTCAAAAAAAAAAAAAAGGAAGACAGGGTCTCAAATAAGTTGGTAGATTGCCTAGGCCAGCAATTCGTGATCTTCTTGCCTTAGCTTCCTAGAGTGCTGGGGTTACAGGTTTTTGCTCCATAGTTTCTTTCTTCCTTCTTTTCTTCCTCCCTCCCTTCTCTCCCTTCCTTTCTTCCCTCCTTCCCTCCCCTGTACCTGGGATTGAACTTAGGACCTTGCACTTGCCAGGCAGGTACAGTGCTGCTGAGCTACATCCCCTGCCCTCCGTATTCTCTTTAGATAGTCTCATCCTTTTACCAGATTCACATTTTCCTTTTCTTTATCTGGTGGTAGAGAATGAACATGGGCTCTGGTTCTGCTAGACAAATCGTGTACCACACAGCAGCTCCCTCAGATCCACTGTTGTAAAGTTAATCCATTCTCGTGGATGCATATATGGTAGTAGTTTATTACATCCTTAACTTGCATATCCCTAGATTTGAAAGGTGTTGAGCATCTTTTCATGTGCTTGTTTTGTTGACTATATGTCTTCTATTGTGGAGTCTGTTTAAATCTTTTTTTTTTTTTTTTTTGCTTTTTGAGACAGGGTCTCGCTTTGTAGTTCAGGCTGGCCCTGAGTGTTTAAATCTTTTGACCTTAAAAAATGGGTTATAGCCAGGCATAGTAATGTATGCATATAATCCCACCACTTGAAAGACTGAGGCAGGAGGATCGCTGAGAGTTTGAGGCCACTCTGAGCTACATAATGAATTCAAGACCAACTTGAACTGCACAGTGCAACTTTGTCTCAAAAAACCCCCAAAACCAAAAAAACAAAAAAGGAGGATTATAAACTGAGTGTGGTGGTACATGCCTGTGATCCTAGCACTTATGAGGCTGAGGCATGAAATCAAAGTTCCATGCCAGCCTGGGCTACAGAATAGCTCATCTCAAAAATGCATAAATGAAGGGCCGGAGATTTAGCTCAGTGGTTCTGGCGCCTGCCTCGCAAGCACAAGGTCCTGAGTTCGATCCCCGGTAACCACATACAATGCTGGGTGTGGAGACTCATGCCCACCAACAATCAATACCACATACCACAGTGCCAGGCGTGGTGGCTCACGCCTGTCATCCCAGCACTCGGGAGGCAGAGACAGGAGGATTGCTGAGTTCAAAGCTTGCCTAGGCTACATAGTGAGTTCAGAGCCAGCCTGAACACAAAGCGAGACCCTGTCTCAAAAAAAAAAAAAAAAGCATAAATGAAGAGAAAGAATGAACTAATGACCAAAGCTGGGAATACAGCTCAGGGATAGAGCACTTACTTACCTGAGAGGCCTGGATTCATTCTCAGCATTACAAAAACAAGTACCAAAAAATGGATTGTTTGTCTTACCAAATTTTGAGTTCTTGGGTTGGATGTGTTGGCACATTCCTATAATCCCAACATTGGGGAGGCTGAGGCAAAACGCTGAGATAGGAGGATCACCATGAGTTTGAGGCCACCCGGGACAACACTGTGAGTTCAAGGCCATCCTAAACTGTACAGTGAGACCCTGTCTCAAAACAAAACAGGACCAGGGATTTAACTCAAGTGGTACCGCACCTACTTTGGAATTAAAATGGCCTGAGTTCTAGCCCCTGTTTGTGAAAAACAAAGAAAAAAACAGAACAATTTTTTTTCAGACAGGGTCTCTACTTGTAGTTCAAGCTAGCCCTGAACTCACTATATAGCCCAGGCAAGCCTTGAACTCACAGCAGTCTTCCAGCCCCTGCCTATGGAGTGCTGGAATTATAGGCATGACCCACCATGCTTGGCATTGTTGATGTGCGGTACTGATTGTTGGTGGGTGTGGGGTCACCACATCCGGGTTTATGGTATGTGGATACTGGGGATTGAACTCAGGACCTTGTGCTTGCTAGGCAGGTGCTGGAACTACTGAGCTAAATCTTTGACTCATAGGTGCTATTCTTCCTCCCTCCCTCTCTCCCTTTCATTTTAGAGAGGGTCTAGCTAAGTTACCCACCACACTGGCTCCTGCTGACATTTTAACAACATACAACATGGCCTGTCTCTTCACTTACTTAGGTCTATTGCTGTATAATAAATGTCACAAAATATAGTGGCTGTACAATAAACATTTATTATCTCAGGAGCTGTGTTAGGAATTCAAAGTGACTTCATGGGGTAGTTCTGGCTTTGTCTCCGGTGGTGGTGGTTGGGTGATCAACAGGATCCCCTGGGAAGATGCTCCTTACAGAGGTATGATCAGGAATCCTTGCTTCTTCAAACACTAGGTACCTCTCATCTGAATGTCTCATAGTATGGCAGCCTATCTCCTCCAGTGTGAGTGTCCAGGAGAGAGAATAAGAAGCTGCAGGGCCCTTATGACCTGCCTGTGAGGGTTTGAACCATGACTTCTCTTTTCTGTGTCTGGTTGTTTGTTAGAAGGAAGTAATTAAACTTAACCTATGCTCAGGGAAGGGGTTGAACTCCACCTTCTGAGGGGAGCATTAAAATATTTCATGCTTTCTGATTCTATTGTAAATAATATTCAGAGTTTTTATTTTCCAACTTTTGTTTTCTAGACCAAATTCATAGGAAGGATTTTGGTACATTGCCCCTGTAGCCTACAATGTTACTAAATGTTCTGGTAGCCTTTTGTAGGGCTTAAAACATCAGTGTTGTTTTTCTGCATCGAATGAGTTTTACTTCTTGTTTTTCCATCTCTCTTTTTTTTATTTTTGAGACAGGGTCTCGCTTTGTAGTTCAGGCTGGCCCTGAGCTCACTATGTAGCCCAGGCAAGCCTCGAACTCAGCAATCCTCCTGTCTCTGCTTCCCGAGTGCTGGGATTACAGGCGTGAGCCACCACGCCAGCACTGTGGAATGTGGTGCTGATTGCTGGTTGATGTGAGTCACCACGCCCAGCATTGTTGTATGTGGTTACTGGGATCGAACTCAGGACCTTGTGCTTGCGAGGCAGGCAGGAACCTCTGAGCTAAATCTCAGGCCCCAATCTCTCTTTTATTTCTTGCTTTAGGGCATGTGAGGACCTTTAATACAAGGTTGGTAGGAATGGCAAGGATAGCTATCTTTTTTTTTATTATTCAGTAAACTTTATTGGTACATTATATACATAGCTCACACAATCACACAAAACATTGGGGAATTTGTACCAATATGTGACACAGATCAATTCTCATTTTTACCCACGAGGATAGCTATCTTTAACCTGTCCTCTCTTTTTTTTTTTTTTCTGGTACTGAGGATCAAACTCTGGACCTTGTGCTTGCCAGGTAGGCATGCAGTGTCACTGAGCTAAATCGCTGGCCTTTGTTCTCAATCCTAGGAAAAAATTGTTAGTTCTTTTCCCACTAGGTATGATTTAACTGTAGGTTTTCTAGAAGTGTTCTTTTATCTGGCTGAAGAATTCTTATTCTATTCCTAGTTTTCTGAGTTTTTTTTTAATTGATCATTAATGGATACTGAATTTTGCAGAGTGATATTTTTTCTGCTTCTTTTCTTTTCTTCCTTCCTTCCTCTCTTCCTCCGGGTCCCACCCTCCCTCCCTCCCTTCCTCCCTTCGTTCCTTTTGCAGGATCGAACTCTGGCCCTTGTGCGTCCAGGGTTAGCACGATACCACTTGAGCTAATCCCCAGCTTTTTCTTTCTTTCTTTCTTTCTTTTCTTTTTTTTTTTTTGAGACAGGGTCTCGCTTTGTAGTTCAGGCTGGCTCTGAGCTCACTATGTAGCCCAGGCAAGCCTCAAACTCAGCAATCCTCCTGTCTCTGCCTCCTAAGTGCTGGGATTACAGGCGTGAGCCACCACACCCGGCTCTTTTTTTTTTTTTTTAAACAGGGTCTCACAGTTTAGGTTAGACTTGAACCCACTGTGTAGCCCATACTGACTTCAAATTTATGGTGATCTGCTTGGCTCAGTTTCCTTAGTGCTGGGGTTATGGGCATATGCCACCATGTCTGGCTGGTTTTTTCTGCTTCTATTGGAGATATACTGTGTACACAGTGCATCCAGTCACTATAGGTGATTAAAGGCAGGGCCTTGTGTGTGCTGAGCACACAGTCTCACTAAGCTGTATCCCCAGCCCACCAGTATCTTTTTAAGATGATAAACTGTGTTCATTTTTAATCCTTATTTATTCAAAGTTTGTAGGCTGGAGATTGAAACCCGGGGCCTTGCACAGGCTTGGCAAGTGTTCTATCATGAACTATACCTTTATTTACCCTGATATTTTATTTTATTTTAGTTTTTTTTTTTTTTTTGAGACAGGGTTTCTCTTTGTAGTTCAGGCTGGCTCTGAGCTCACTATGTAGCCCAGGCAAGCCTGAACTCAGCATTCCTCCTATCTCTGCCTCCCGAGTGCTGGGATTACAGGTGTGAGCCACCACGCCCAGTACTGTGGTATGTGGTATTGATTGTTGGTGGGCGTGAGTCTCCATGTATGTGGTTACCGGGGTTGGAACTCTGGACCTTGGCTTGCGAGGCAGGCACTGGAACCACTGAGCTAACCCTCCGGCCCTTATTTTAGTTTTTTGAGACAGGGTCTTGCTTTGTAGTTCAGGCTGACCCTGAACTCACTATAGCCCAGGCTGGCCTAAAACTTGTGGCAATCCCCCTGCCTCTACTTTCTGAGTGCTAGGCTTGCAGGCGTGAGCCATCATGCCCGGCTACTCTGATTTTTTGTGGGTTTTTTTACCCCTTTGTGTTCAGGTGGGCCCTGAGCTCACTATGTAACCCAGGCAAGCCCCAAAATCATCAATCCTCCTGCCTCTGTCTCTGCCTCCTGAGTGCTGGGATTACAGGTGGGAGCCACCACGCCCAGCACTGTGGTATGTGGTACTGATTGCTGGTGAGTGTGAGTCACCATGTCTGGTATTGTTGTATGTGGTTACCGGGGATTAAACCAGGGACCTTGTGGTTGCTAGGCAGGCACTGGAACCACTGAGCTAAATCTCCGGTCCTACTCTGATATTTTGAATGTTAAGTAATTTTGCATTTTGAAATACACTCCACTTGGGGATGATGTGTTGTTGTTCCTGTGTATTATTGGATCTAATTTAGTAGTTTTTGACATAACTTGCTTTGTAGCTCAAGGTCTCACTTTGTAGTTCAGACCGACCTCGGACTCTATGTAGCCAAGGCTGGTTTTAAACTCACTACCCTCTTGCCTTAGCATCATAAGTGCTGGATTCCAGGTATGTACTTATGTACTACTATGTCCTACTCAGTGTAATAATATTTCATTTTCATTTAGTTATTTTTGTGATCCTGTTGAGTTATGGTCCTAGCTTTTTTTTTTTTTTTTTTAACTTTGACAGGATCTCATGCCATTGCCTAGGTTAGCATCAAACTTGTGATCCTTCTATCTCAGCCTTTGGGGTCCCCTTCAGAACTCACTTTTATTTTAGTTTTGCCACCTTGTACTTGACAGAATTTAGCTCCTAAATTTACAGTGCTCATCACAGATAAGTTTTTTTTCAAATGCAAATGTCCCTGGCTCTGCCTCTCCCTTCGCTTTCTTTCCCTCCCTCCTCCCCTCCCCACTCCTTCTCCCTCCTCCCCCTTCCCCCTCCCTCTCTGTTTTTTTTTCTTGGGACAGAATCTTGCTATGCCCCTCAGGCTGGCCTCAAACTGGAGGTGAGGTGATCCTTGTGAGTGTTGGGATTACAGGCGTGCAGCACCAGCCTCAGGGCTACTCTCATCTGGTTATATAGCCTTTGACACCTTGTTGTGAGTTCAGTTTATTAGATGTATTTTGTAACCTTGTGACAAAGGGAAAGAAATCAGATGTAGGAGATTGGGAGCTTCCCCTGATGTCTAGGGAGAGACAGTCCCAGATCCTCTGACCCAACAGATACTGCTGGGAGAGCTCATATTTAGTCTTTAATTCCCCATATGGTCACCACATAACTTCAGACCTGGAGCTGAGCAAGACTGGAATGTTGCGGGGGAAGTATACAAATGTGAGGTTTCTCTTTCCCAGAGGACAATGAGGCAGGCAGTGTTTTTGTTTGTTTTTTGAAAAATGATCTTGCTGTCTGGAGATTTAGTTCAGTGGTTCCGGCGCCTGCCTACCAAGTACAAGGTCCCTGGTTCCATCCCCGTTAACCACATACAATACTGGATGTGGTGGCTCACGCCTGTAATCCCAGCCTTTGGGAGGCAGAGGCAGGAGGATTGCTGAATTCAAGGCTTGCCTGAGCTACATAGTGAGTTCAGGGCCAGCCTGATCTACAAAGCAAGACCCTGTCTCAAAAAAAAAAAAAAAAAAAAGTGCTGGGAATGTAACTCAATGTAAAGACTCTGGGTTTAATTCCTAGTATTATCCCCCCCCCAAAAAAAAGTTGAAGTTTTCAGTTTCATATGATTTTCTTGCTGAATATTAATGCCAAGGAAGACTGAGAAAGAACACAGAGCCTGCCAGGCACTGCCTCATGCCTGTAATCCCAGCACTCTGGAGGCTGAGGTTGGAGAATCTCTGCCAGTTTGAAGCCAGCCTGAGCTACATAGTGAGACCTTGTTTCTAAAACAAAACAAAACAAAATGGAGCAAAGGAAAACAAAAAACAACACAGAGCCTCCTGCAGAGGCCAGAAGGAAAGCTGAGAAAAGACAGCAGGTGTCAGTTAGTTGCCTGCAGCACAGTTCGGCAGAAGACACTTTTGATAGTGTACAGTGAGTTGGATGTGGCTCAGTGCAGTGATTGCCATTTGGGCCAGTGGAAAAGCCTTGAGTCTAGAATAAACTTCCTCACCATGGAACACAACCTGTCACCATGGTCACTGCAGAACATTGGAGAGAGATGGCTTCAAAATCAATGGTACTCAAACTGTTGGAAATCTGAATGGGGAAGATATGAAACCGGTATCAGTTATGTATTTCTGCAAATCCACAAATTGGACTGCCTACGCCGTAAGAGCCGCGACCAGTAGTGTTATGAAGTGGAGCAAAGTTCACATATCTGCACTTAATGCTGGACCCAGAACTAGAGAATTTAATGTCTGCCCTGCTGAGTTCTGGTCTTACTCTGGTCCCATTCCTTTGCATCCTGTATTTCTCCCTTTTGGAGGTTAGGCACTGGAACTACTGAGCTAAATCTCTTGCTGTTTCTCCCTTTTGGAATGAAAATGTTTACCTTGTGCATTGTAGGCAGTGTTTAACTGTGTGTGTGTGTGTGTGTGTGTGTGTGTGTGTGTGTGAGAGAGAAAGAGAGAGAGAGAGACAGAGAGACAGAGACAGAGAGAGATAGGATATCACTTTGTAATGGAGGCTGGCCTTGAACTCACTATGTAGCCCAGGCTGGCCTTGAATTCATAGGACTCCTCCTACTTCAGCCCTCCAAGTGCTGACATTATAGGTGTGTACTCTCATGCCTGGCAATTTTGATGATTCCTAGAGATGAATTAAATACATTTTGCATAAAGACATGTACATGAATCTTTTGGGAGCATGGGGTAGAATGTAGTTTTTGACCTTTTTTAAATTTAAATTTAAATTTATTTTTAGTTTTTTGAGACAGGGACTCGCTTTGTAATTCAGGCTGGCCCTCAGCTCACTATGGAGCTCAGGCAAGCCTCAACTCAGTAATCCTCCTGCCTCTGCCTCCCAAGTGCTGGGATTACGGGTGTGAGCCACACATTGTGATGTGTGGTACTGATTGCTGGTGGTTGTGAGTCACTAACGCCTGGTGTTGTTGAATGTGGTTACTGGATAGGGACCTTGCGCTTGCTAGGCAGGTGCTGGAGCCACTGAGGTAAATCCCCAGCCCATTTTAATTTTAATTTTTAGAAAATTTATTTATTTATTTATTTTTTGCAGTACCGGGGATTGAACTCAGGCCCTTGTGTATCCGAGGTTGGCATGACACCACTTGAGCTAAATCCCCAGCCCTTTTTTAAAAATTTTTTTGAAACAATGTCTCACTGTTTATTCCAGGCTGGCCTTGAACTCACTCCATAGCCCACACTGGCCTTGAATTCTGCCTCCTAAGTGCTGGGATTTCCCTAGGCTAGGTGTAGAATGTTATGCTTTAGATCTAGATGTCCCACAAGCACCTCATGTCGTCATAGATGGGGATTTTGGGAACATGATTTAGTGATAGGGTTCATATAGGTGACTTGCTGTTAAGAGCTGGGCTCTTGTTTAAGGAGATAGATCACTGGGAGTGGGACCTGGAAGAGTATGTCTCTCTCACTAGGTCCTCCCTTCCCTCTGCTTCCTGACTGCCATGGCAGGAAGAGTTTTTCTCTGCCCAGGCCCTTCTACCATTCCTTCCTACCTTCGAGCCAGATGATTGGACTGAAACCTCTAAAAAATGTGAGCCAAAATAAACCTCTTTTTCTTTAGGCTGTGGGTGTCAGGTATTGTGTCTGAGTGACAAGAAAGTGACAAAGACATACAAGATCTCACAGAGTTCAGGCTGGGCTCGAATTTGAGTCCTGCCTTCTTAGCCTACCCAAAGTGCTGGGAGGAGATGTGGATGTACCACCAAACCTGGCTACAGGGCTGGTTTTGAAGTTGCCTTGTGGCAGCTTTACCACCCGTGCCAGGATCACGTGACAGCTGGTTTCTTCTCAGAGTTTTGCTGCCTGGCTGTCCTGATGGTTCCCACCACTAGTGGAACTACGTGTTCCAGAGACCATCCATGTCCTTGGTATGTGAGTGTTGTTTCCTGAGTCCTCCTCTGTGAGCAGGCAGTGTGCTTTAGGGAATTTTATGTGGAATGTCAAGGCTTGTGATTCTGTGGGGCATGGCCAGGGCACTTGTCTTCTTAGCCGTTATCCACACACTTTGAGGTGGCACGAGAAAGACACAGTTGCTTGTACCAACCCAACACTTGGTCTCGAAGGTCCTTTTAATCATCTGTGATGAATGTGCCCCCGTGTGTGCTGGGTCTCAGTGTGCATCTCTCTGATGGCTAATGGACTGGAGCATCTTTTATGTTTATTGATTGCTTTTCATGGTCTCCTGAAGTAGCTGTATAAGTCTTTGGCTTATATTCCTATTAGGTCAATATTTTTTCTATTTTAAAAGAAGTTACTGTTGTTGATTCTATATTGCACATATCTCCTACACTGTAGCTTACTTTTTTTTTTTTTTTTTTTGAGACAGGGTCTCACTTTGTAGGTCAGGGTAGCCCTGAACTCACTACATAGCCCAGGCTAGCCTTGAACTCACGCAATCCTCCTGCCTTTGCCTCCCAAGTTCTGGGATTACAGGCATGAGCCACCATGCCTGGCATTGTGGTATGTGGTATTATTGATTGAACTGGGGACCTTGCACTTGCCAGGTAGATGTCAGAACCATTGAGCTAAATCTCCAGCCCATAGCTTGCTGTTTTTCTGTTTATTTAGGTTTTTTGAGACAGGGTCTCGCTGTGTAGTTCAGGCTGCTCTTGAACTCACTATGTACCCCAGACTGGCCTCAAACTCACAGCAAGTCATCCTGTCTCAGCCTTCCAAGTGCTGTGATTATAGGGCTTCACTATGACATGTGGGTTTTTGTTCTTTTTAGAGGTAGATTGATTCACATGTATGTGAAGGCAGTGGTTCTAAGTGATGTCCTTTTTTCGACTCCTGAAAACTCTGCCTGATCATACCACACATTGCTCAGAGGGGTGTTGATGTCCCCATGCTGTGATCCTGCACAGCTTTGGGTGCACTAGTGTGTGCTTTTGTTGCAGAGTTCTCTGCAGTTCTATCCTGTCTACATGGATTTACACTACGGTCACAATAGCACTATCTTTCTCAAGCTACCCTTCCCCAGCCCCACCCCCTAGGGATCTACTGACCAGTTCTGTGGCTGTACCATGTCAGCAATGCTCTGTAAATGGTATCATGCAGCATGTGACCTTTTATCAGTCATCTATGCCACTTGATAGCTAGGAGTCTTGTGTGGTGTGGACAGACCACTGTCTGTCTAACTGTCCACCTGTTTCAGGTATCTAGATTACTTTGGGACTATTACAAATAAAGCTTCTGTGAACATTTATGTATAGATTTGAAATGTCATTTCTCTGGAATAAAAGCCTGTGGGTCTCAATGGTGGCTGCATTTGTGTGTGTGTGTTTTGTGTGTGTGTGTGTGTGTGTGTGCGCGTGCGCGCATGCATGCACACTGAGGTTGAACCCAGGGCCACATACATGCTAAATACTTGTTCTACTACTTAGCTACACCCTGCCCTCACCATGTAGACAACCCTTCCCCTTGCCCCTACTTTTTTTTTTTTTTTTTTAAGACAGGGTCTCACTTTGTGGTTTGCTGGCCCTGAGCTCACTATGTAGCCCAGGCAAGCCTTGAACACACAGCAATCCTTCTGCCTCTGCCTCCCAAGTGCTGGGATTATAGACATTAGCCACCACACCCAGCACCCCCTACTTTCTTAAAGAAACCACTATACAGGCAAGGTATAGTGGCTTGTAAGCCCAGTTATTCTAGAAACTGTCAGGAAGATTTCTAGTTCAAGCCCAGCCTAGGCAATTTAGTGACATCTATCTTAAAAAATAAAAAGGTTTCGGGCCAGAGGGTTGGCTCAGTGGTTCTGGCACCTGCCTCGCAAGCACAAGGTCCTGAGTTCGATCCCCAGTAACCACATATAATGCTGGGCATGGAGACTCACGCTCACCAACAATCAACGCATACCACAATGCTGGGCGTGGTGGCTCACGCCTGTAATCCCAGCACTCGGGAGGCAGAGACAGTAGGATTGCTGAGTTCGCGGAGGCTTGCCTGGGCACCATAGTGAGCCCAGGGCCAGCCTGAACCACAAAGTGAGACCCTGTCTCAAAAAAAAAAAAAGGTTTAGGGCTGGGGATTTAATTTAGTGGTTCCAGCATCTGTCTCACAAGCACAAGGTCCTGTTTTTGATTCCTGGTAACCACATACAATAATACCAGGTGTGGTGACTCACACCCACCAGCAATCAGTACCACACACCACAGTGGCAGGCGTGGTGGTTCATGCCTGTAATCCCAATACTTGGGAGGCAGAGGCAGGAGGATTGCTCTGAGTTCAAAGCTCCATAGTGAGCTCAGGAGCAGCCAGAACTACAAAGTGGGACCCTGTCTCAAAAAAATAAAAAAATAAAATAAAAATTAAAAAGGCTGAGGTTGTAGCTCAATGGGAGAGCTCTGACCTATCACACTCAAAGACCTAAGTTAAATCCCCAGCCCTAGAAAAGAAACTGTTGAACTGTTTTCCAGAGTGGCTGAATCATAACTGTTTTTTTTTTTTTTTTTTTAGACAGGGTCTTGCTTTGTAGTTCAGGCTGGCCCTGAGCTCATTATGGAGCCCAGGCAAGCCTCGAACTCAGCAATCCTCCTGCCTCTGCCTCCTGAGTGCTGGGATTACAGGCACAAGCTACCATGCCCAGCACTGTGGTATGTGGTACTGATTGCTGGTGGGTGTGAGTCACCACGCCCAGCATTGTATGTGGTTACCGGGGATCAAACTCAGGACCTTGTGCTTGCAAGGCAGGTGCCAGAACCACTGAGCTAAATCTCTGGTGCACCATAACTGTTTTTTGTTCCTATCAGCAATGTATGAGACACATCTTTTTACCATGTTCTATCCATTCTTGTATCTCACAGATCTTTGCATTTCCCTACTGGCTAGTTACTGTTTTTTCACAGCCTTATTTACTGAGTATATTTTTACATTTAGATGTACAGTTCACCTGGGGAAAGGGTCAGTATTATTCTCTTTACATATGTATATCCTGTGGATCCAGCACCATTTACTGAAATGCCTGTAATCTCAGCACTCGGGAGGCAGAGGCAGGAGGATTGCTGAATTTGAGGCTTACCTGAGTTACACAGTGAGCTCAGGGCCAGCCTAAACTACAAAGTGAGACCCTGTCTCAGAAAAAAAATAAATAAAAAAGACACATCTTGTACAGGTACAAATTCTCCATGTTGAATATGGTCAAAATGTGTACCTAAAATGTACCAGTATACTCTGTAGAGGGGAAAACAAAGAAACAAAACAAAACAAGACAGTTGGGTTTCCCAGGGCCACAGTGACTAGAGTGCTTCATCTGCAGCTAGCCTTCTCCCTCAGGATACAAGCTGAAGAGGCTGGAGCTGCCCCCGTGGGCTCCTCCTGGGCAGTTGCAGGGCTCTTCTGAACCCTGTGTTGCTCTCAACATAGCCAGCAGCCACTGAAACTCCATGCTCGTACAAACAGTTCTGTGTCTGTGATACCTTAACCAGTCTTCTTGGCCTCTGGATCTGATATCGGCACTTTGTGACCACTTTCTGGGGCACCAAGCTCCCCTTGATACTGTTGACAGATGTGCATTAGCAGTGCTCTGCAGAATGCCAGTGTGTAATTTCACTTTGCCCAGAATGGTAAGCATTTAGGTAGTATCCTATCTTTTGCTATTACAGGCATTCCTAGTTTAACAACTGAGTTCATTTCCTGGGACTAGGTTGTTAAATGAATTGGTTGCTAAATGGGGAGTTGTATATTCATAACAAAGAAAGAGTCAAAGGAAACTCAAACTTGATGACTTTGCTTTTATTTGCATAACTCTGACATGCAGTACTATATAACAGAAGATAAAACTATAGTACTGTACTATACAGTCAACAAAAATTATAGTACTGTATAAACAAAGTATACTGTACAAAAGACTTTTGGGCTCTATATACAAGGGGTACAGAACTGTACAAAAAATGAGTCATAAATCTGAACAGTCATCAAACAGGTAGGTCATTAAATGAAGAATGTTTGTAATAGCTATTGCTACAAACAAAATAAGTCTTCTGGTTGTTAGGAACCCATTTTAAGAAGCATGAGTACAATGAGAGTATGAAGCCCCACAAAAGCAGATAGGGCAGGCAGGGTGCATCCGGAACTCCTGTCATTTCCCCATTTCTGCTCGTTGCCCACTGCCCTGCTACCTCTGGTGTACAGCCTGAGACTGGAGTGCTTTCTTCTGATTGTCTCCTGGGCAGTCCTTAGCCCTCCACCTAACCTCCTGTGTAGGGAGGGGCAACACAAAGGGGGCTCTTAAAGGGGCCTTGTGATGCACTGACAAGTGCTCAGCTCCAAAGATGTGCTCTGTGTGTGCTTAGCTGTGAGCATGGGGCCCCTACCAGGGACCTGTCTGCTGCACCTTCTTGCACTTTCTATCAGCCTCTTGCCTGTTTCCTCACTTGTCTGTCTTTCTCTGAACAGGACATGCCTCTGCCTATCTCTTGACATTGAGTTGGGTGAATCAAGTGATGCATGTGCCTAACTTCTGGGCTCTTGTGTACCAGGGACACCATGAAATGAGTGGTAGACACCATGGTGAAGAGGTTAGAAGGGAAGGCCTGGATTTAGGCAAGGCCTTGGTTTCCTAGCATGGAATATGGACATGACGGGAGGGGCCTGCTGAAGGAGGGCTGTGACAGTGTGTGGGTGGAGTGTGCTGTGTGCCATGCCTTGGGCTGGGCCAGTCAGGTTCTGCATGTGTCTGCCCTGAAGCTGCTGGAGCCTGGGTTCCTGTATTGACCATGGATGCCTTACATTGTGCTCTGCAGTCTGGGGATGGACCAGTGTTCATGCTGAGGGCTGTGTGGAGCAGTGGCCAGCAGCCTTCCAGGAGTCTCCTCCCAACTGGGTCCCCTGTTCCTATACAGCTTACCCAGACTCAGAGCTGAGAACTGGAGCAAATCAACCAGATTATCTCTGTTTGACATTCCAAGGAGGCTTGGGGGAGGATTTATGGACTGGGGCAGGAGCTGCCCTGCTCAGCCTTCTCCTGGCCTGGGTGTGGTATGATCTCCCTTTGGTAGAACTCTGTCACACTGACCATTGAGTGTACTAGTAGGTAGGGCTTTCTGGTGGCTGGAACAAGGGACTGTGCCTTGGAGAAGTTGGGCTGGGGCAACCATGATCCAGGTAGGCAGAAAGTGGCCTTTCCTTGTGAACCCTCAGATGTGCTCCTACTGGCCTTTGGCTGGCTCATCCCTTCTAAGGCTGACTTCTGCAGAGAGGCCAGGCAGTGTTGGAAGGAACTAAGGGGCTGGATGTTTGGGACTCACCCTGGAGGGGTAGGGTACTGGGCATCCTGGAAAGGAGAAAGGGAGCCTGGGTCCAAGCAGGGTGGGGAGGTCTGCATAGTGAGCCTGAACTCCAAGAATCTCTAGGTTATCTCCTTTTCTTTTAGAAGAAGCTGACAGTGGGGTGAGAGGCCATCTGAGGTCCTACAGACATGGTCCTCAGGAATGTAGGAGTGAGTCCGAATTCGGGGGCACAAGAGACTTTATGGCTTGACAGTCCCTGCTAGATAGAGTTCACTCTTTCTGTTTTAACCAAGAGGGCTGTGCTGCAACTCTTTTGATTCTTCCAGTGAGGAGATCAAAAGCAAACATGGCTTCCCTTTGAAAAGTATCGGCCATCCTAAGGTTGTTCCTCTTATGTAGGATAGGGGTATCAGACTATCTTTCCGTCTATCAAATGATGGAGTAAGGATGTGTCTTAAATCTTCTTTTTCCTCAGAGATGAGGCAAGTGGGGGCCATGTGCCTTGGTCTTTGCTGTGATCTCTCAGAGAGGGTTGTGGGCTACTTCACTGGCACAGTACTAAAGACAGAGCTGTGGGTCCCTCTTCACTGCCTCTGGGGAAGAGGGTGCCTACAGCAGGTGGCATCAGAGAGGGAGGCTCTGCCACATGGGGAGGTCTGTCCTTGTCAAGAGGAGCTGGCAGGGCCGGAGGGTTAGCCTGGTGGTTCCGGTGCATGGTGGCTCACACCTGTAATCCCAGCACTCGGGAGGCAGAGACAGGAGGATTGCTGAGTTCGCGGTGGCTTGCCTGGGCTCCATAGTGAGCTCAGGGCCAGCCTGAACTACAAAGTGAGACTCTGTCTTAGAAAAAAAAAAAGAGCTGGCAGGGTGCCTGCAGGATACAGCTTGCCTGTCTTAGATGACGATGCTGGGGGCTAAAGGAGAACTTGGAGCCCTGAGAGGGTGTTGGTCCACCTCATGCCTGGAGTGATCTCTGAGGTGGCCAAACTCAGGAGCAGGTTGCTCAGAGCCAGAGTGCTGCTGGGAAAGCTCTTGGCCTGGCAGAGTGCACACCAGGCTGAGGCCGAGGGCTCTGGTGGTGTTGGCCCACTGATTCTCAGATGAGACTTGCACACTGTTAAGTGTGGCTCAGACCCAGGTGTCAGGAGGGACCTGCTGGCCTAATATGACCTGGCCTGGTAGAAAAGGGTATTTACTGAGACCCCTGTGTATCAGTTTGACTAGAAGAAAGGTAAAACTGGCCTCTACAGGGTAGCAAGCCCTTGCCCTGTGAAGAGAGGGACTCCAGCCAGGTGTCCTTTGGGCAGAGTGTTGCCAGGCCTGTGAGGAGCCCATGTAACATCTGGGGCTGTGAAGAGCCTATAGACAGCCTCAGGGAGTGTGCAAGACTGGGGCCAGGGTGGGCTGTGCCAGCCTGTGCGTGTGGGTCCTGGTAGGCCACCTATGTTTCCTCCTGACCTTGTCTGCTAGTGCAACTCAGCATGGCTGAAGTATTGGCTGACAGGGGGTGGGTGGTGAGGGGCCAGGGTGCAGGTCAAGACAAGCCATGGCCTAGGAGGCAAGGCCTGCCAAGCCCTTGAGGCATCCCAGCTGAACTCAGGGAGACCTGGGGGCAGTCTCTGGTTCTGGGGCAGCCCCCTGGGGACAGCCTGCCTGGGAGTCATCCTTCTGGCCCTGACAGCCCATCTGTGCAGCCCTCACTGGAAAGGTTGGTGAGAAGCCCACGATGGTGCTGCCATGGGGCATGGGGCAGAGCAGCCCACCTAGAATTGTTGTCCTGCAGTATGCTCTGTGCAGAGGGAGGGCCCCATAGGACCCCAAGGTGGCAGGGACACTGGTCCCACCTGAGCCCCCACCCCTCCCTATGAGCTGGCCTCAGTGTGCTTCCTTATTTGTTCCTTAGGTGTGTGCAGCTGCCTGAAGGGGAGGCTCCCCAGTGCCCTCTGTACCCTGGCTGCCTAGAGATCCTCACCCCTGGACACTGGGAACCGAGACCCTGGGACCAGCACACATCCTGTCTGCGGCTGCACCTCCGTAGTGCTGATGCATTGACAGGAAGGTGGTAGGCGGGGCTGCCATGGCTGTTCTGGGCCCTGCCTGGGCTGCTGAGGCCTGGAGGGACAGCTGCTGGGGGCTCTCAGAAGCCTGCTGCTGATGGGCCTTGCCCTTCCTGCCTCCCGGCAAGGTGCCAGGAAGTTGAAACTTTGTTATCTGGGTAATTAGCTTCAGACCCTGGACTGAGGCTGGTCAGGTCTTAGGGCTACTTCCCTCAGGTTGTGCACCCTGACCCTACAGAGAACGAAGGCACAGTTCGTGCAGAGGGCCCTGCCTTTTGACCCAGTCTTGCCAGGGGCAGAGGGCACCAAGCCTTAGGAAGGGGATGCCCCCGAGGGTGCCTGTTCAGCCAGCTGCCCCGCCTCTCAGGCCTAGCCTGGCCTCCAAAACCCCCACTGTGGTGCCCCAAGTAGCCCTGTGGGCAGACGTCTACCATCATGGCCGAGCACCTGGAGCTGCTGGCAGAGATGCCTATGGTGGGCAGGATGAGCACCCAGGAGCGGCTGAAGCATGCCCAGAAACGACGTGCCCAGCAGGTGAAGCTGTGGGCCCAGGCTGAGAAGGAGGCCCAGGGCAAGAAGGTCCACAGGGAGCGGCCACGGAAGGAGGGAGCTGGCCAAGGGCCACGGAAAAAGGTCCTCTTCCTTCCCAGTATTGCCCTTTTGGAAGCTGCTGCTCGAAATGACCTGGAGGAAGGTGAGTGCGCTTAATCCAAGGAACATACAGTGAGTACTCTTGTCCACTGGGTGTGGCCCTGTTTTGTGCTGGGGCTGAGGGCAGGGACTAGGCTTATCCACAGCTCCTGAGCTCCAGCCTGTGGGTCTGACCTGGCGTCTGGCCCCAGGACAGCGCTGGTTCTACCCTTAGGAGAGTTTGACCTGAGACAGATCTTTCAGCAGAGCCACACGTGGAAGGTCTTGCTGAGAGGTGGGGACCTGCAGAAGTACCCAGTGGTGACCTCAGTGCATTTGTCCAGAATGGGGGACTGCCCACATCCTGGTCCCTGCCTGCTTGGGTGCCTCATAGTGTGACTGGCATCCAAGGTGTACGTGGGCTGGCTTCTCGCTGCCTTTGGCTCCTTCCGCTCCATCAGAACCTTTTAGCCCAAGACAGCCCTGGCCTTTCAGCTGCCCATTCCTGCCCCAGCTCCTGTGTCTGCAGCCAGTGTGTGCAGGACTACAGGGTCTAGGTAGAGAGGCGTCGTGGTGTCTCTTGAAGGCCTTTACTGTGTCCCCTGGGGCAGAGAGTAAGGGGCAGTGCGTTACTGCCTGACAGGAGCCTCTTGGAAAGCCTGGGGGGGGGGTATAAAGACAGCTGAGGGCACTGTAGAGTGCCTGCCCTCTTGCAGTTGGGGAGGACCCCAGTGACAGTGGCAAGAACTTGTGCCTAAGTGGAAACCTCTGAATGAGTGAGGGAGGAAAGTAGGCACTGCTTGTGAGGCTGTAGCTGATAACCTGGGAGGAGTGGAGGGTGTGGGTGGCTCTCGTGCTGGGGCTGGGAAGACTGTTCAGGAAGCTGCTCCCTCCTGTGCCCATACTCTAGGCCAGTGATGGTGAACCTTTTAGAGCTTTCAGTGGTACAGATAGCCCACGGTGGCACACGTGCCATAGGCTACAAGAGCTTGGAGGGGGAGGTCTTGTTCTGGAGCCTGAGTAGCTGGGGCTGTGGTGTGGGAGGGTAGGGGCTGCTGTGCCTCTGTCCCACCTAGGGCAGACAGGTGCCCCATGCTCCTGAGCCTGTATACCCTCTGCCGTCTGCATCATCCTTCCTCACCCTTTCCCAGCCCAGAGCAGTAGCATAGGACAGTCACAGGCTTTGGCCCAACCTCACCTCCCACTTCTTGCAGTCTGCCAGTTCCTCAGGAATGGTGTCAGCCCTGATCTGGCCAATGAGGATGGCCTGACGGCACTGCACCAGGTCAGCCTGTGGGTGGTTTTGGGGGTGGTTAGGGGCTGGCTGGGGCTCAGGCCGCTCAGGGGGCTTGTTTGCAGTGCTGCATAGACGACTTCCAAGAGATGGTGCAGCAGCTTCTGGAGGCTGGGGCTGATGTCAATGCCCGCGACAGTGAGTGCTGGACACCTCTGCACGCTGCAGCCACCTGCGGCCACTTGCACCTGGTGGATCTCCTCATTTCCCGGTATGACCCACTGAATATCTGATAGGGAAGGTCTCACTCACCAATGCCAGCTCAAGTGGCTCCTTTGCATAGCTCCCCCAGTCCCAAATCCTTGTGTCCCCATCTCCTCTGCTGACTCAGACTAGGATTCTGGGGAATAAATGTGTACTCAGCATGGTTTTGGGCTCGACTGGCAGGCTGGATCTCCTCCAACTCCAGGGTCTTCTGGGTCTGCAATGTTGAGGATAGATTGGGTAAGGAAAAGGGGAGAAAAGGGGCCAGGTAGACTGGGATGGGGGATCCCTGGGAAAAAGCGAAGATGAAGGTGGAGTAGGCGAAGCTGGTGGCTACACCAGGTTCAGGGGCTTCTGCTTCCTTTCCTCAGTTCCATACTTCTCTCAAGATTGCTCTCCATCACATAGCTGTGCCTCCTTGGAGCGAGATGGATGAGCCACTGGCCGGCCCTGGGGCTCCCTTGGGAGCAAGTGATGGGCTGTCAGTGGGCCATAAGCCCCAGGCATCCCCCGTCCTTCCTGCTCCATGGCACCTGGGGACCCCCTCTGTGTTCTGTGTCCCCCCACTCTGGCCTGCTTCCCCTGCTATTTCCCCTTGCACATGCACTGCAGGTACACCCACTGTATATATAGGCGTAGATGGGGAGTCTGCAGGATGGTCTCTCTGGCTTAGGGACAGGATTGAGGGCCAAGGGGTGGCCACTTGGACCATAGGCCATCTGTCCTAGTCAACATTTCCTCCAAGAGGACCTCTTGAAAGGAGGGTGGGGACTCCCAGAGCGAGGAGTAAAAAGGGTCCTGATGCCAGGGCCTTCCTCGTCCATCTTCCTCGCAGTGGTGCAGACCTCTTGGCAGTTAATACCGATGGAAACATGCCCTATGACCTGTGTGAGGATGAACAGACACTGGACTGCCTGGAGACCGCCATGGCCAGCCAGGGTGAGTGTGCTGTGGCTGTCCACGGGGCAGACCCCTGGTGTGCTCTCTCTGAGCCTGATGCCCCACAGGCATCACCCAGGACAGCATTGAAGAAGCACGTGCAGTGCCAGAGCTGCGCATGCTGGATGACCTCCAGAGCCTGCTGCGTGCTGGCGCTGACCTCAATGACCCCCTGGACCATGGAGCCACGTTGGTGAGGATTTGGGACCACATCAGTGGGTCTGCCACGGGACTGGGGGCATGCCGCCAAAGAGGAATGGGGTCAGCACTCGGATGGGTGACTTGCCCTACAGTTGCACATTGCTGCTGCAAACGGGTTCAGTGAGGCAGCTGCCCTGCTGCTGGAGCATGGAGCTAGCCTGAGCGCCAAGGACCGAGATGGCTGGGAGCCACTCCATGCTGCAGCCTACTGGGGCCAGGTGAGCCTGGGCAGGAGCGGGGGTGGGTGGGGGGGTGCTGGCTTTAGTGCAAACACTGCAGCCCCGGCTGACTGGCCTGCAGGTGCACTTGGCGGAGCTGCTTGTGGCCCATGGGGCCAATCTGAATGGGAAGTCCCTGATGGATGAGACGCCCCTGGGTGAGCACACAGGCAGCCTGCGCTGGTGGGAGGGTGGAGGTGGTAAGGGTGCTCGTGACTCCTGTGCCCACCTCTCCTCAGATGTGTGTGGGGATGAGGAGGTGCGGGCCAAGCTGCTGGAGCTGAAGCACAAGCATGATGCACTCCTACGAGGCCAAGGCCGCCAGCGCTCTCTCCTGCGCCGCCGTACTTCCAGTGCAGGCAGCCGAGGGTGAGCTGCCATCTGACCCTTTGCCCCCAGAACTGTCATCTGGCAGGAGCTGACTGCAGAACTCCAGGCAGAGTCCCTTTGCCATCCTGTCCCTTCCCCTTCCCCAGGAAGGTGGTGAGACGGGTGAGCCTGACCCAGCGCACCAACCTATACCGCAAGGAGCACGCTCAGGAGGCCATAGTGTGGCAACAGCCGCTGCCCACCAGCCCAGAGCCACTGGAGGATGATGAAGACCGCCAGACAGATGCTGAGCTCCAACTTCCCCCGACAGAGGTGAGACCCAGCCCACACACTGCCTCATTTTTTCTTTGTGATTTTTTTTTGAGACAGGGTCTTGCTTGTAGCTCAGGCTAGCCCTGAGCTCACTATGTAGCCCAGGCAAGCCTGGAACTCAGCAATCCTCCTGTCTCTGCCTCCTGAGTGCTGGGATTATGGTACGCACTATGGTATGTGGTATTGATTGCTGGTGGGCATGAGTCACCACGCCCAGCACTGTATGTGGTTACCAGGGATCGAACTCAGGACCTTGCACTTACAAGGCAGGTGCCGGAACCACTGAGCTGATCTCCGGCCCTCTTTGTGATTTTTTTTTTTTTTTTTTGGTGAGATATGGTCTCATTTTGTAGTTCAGGCTGGCCCTGAGCTCACTATGTAGCCCAGGCAAGCCTTGAACTCAGCAATCCTCCTGTGTTTGCCTCCCGAGTGCCGGGATTACACATGTGAGCCACCACGCCCAGCATTGTGGTATGTGGTACTGATTGCTGGTGGGCCTGAGTCATCACACCTAGTATTGTTGTATGTGGTTACCTGGATTGAACCAGAGACTTTGCCCTTGCTAGACAAGCGCCAGAACCCTGAGCTAAATCTCCAGCCCCAGCCCCATCTTCTAAATGTCCTTGCCAGGTGGCCCTGGGATGGAATTTGTCTTTGGTACCTCCATCTCCACTAGCACCAGTCTCCTTGTGGTGGTGGGAGAACTAGGACCCTCCCCTCCAGGATGTGCTGCACCCCCAGCCCTCATGTCTGTCCCTCCCCAACTTCATACCCTGGAGCTCAAGGCTAGGGCAGGCAAAAGGGAGCACCTCCTGATGTCTTTTGGGGTCCTGGTTCTCTCCACAGGAAGAGGACTCTGACACAGCCAGGTCACACAATGGCCAGGTAGAGGGCCCCCCAGGGCGGCACCTGTACTCCAAGCGGCTAGACCGGAGTGTCTCCTACCAACTGAGCCCACTGGAGAGCACGGCCCCCAGTGACCTGGTCCGAGACAAGGCCCGCCAAACCCTGGCAGATCTCAAGCGCCAGAGAGCTGCTGCCAAGCTTCAGCGACTGTCACCTGAGGGGTCTGAGGCCCCCGAGCCTAGCCTGCCTACTGACGCTGAGACCTCCCATCCAGGCTGTGGCTCCAGGGCAGGCGGGGAGCCACCTCTGCTCAAGCTCACAGCCCCCTCAGAGGAGGCCCATATGGAAAAGAGGCCCTGCTGCCTCCTCATGTGAGGCTCAAGGTGGAGGGCCCCATCCTCAGGCCCAGGCCCAGCAAGAATGTATGCCTGGGTGCTGTAGGCAGGCGGCTCGATGTGGAGTCTGCAGCTTCCCCTCCCAGGACACTGGCCTTCTCTCAGGGATGGACCTGTGCAGAGCCACGCCTGCAACATTGGCTGCAAAGACTTTATCCCATGACTCTTGATAAAGGGCTGTTTGCCACCAAGTCTTTCTGTGTGTCTGAGCTGGGGAGGGGCAGGTAGTGTGTCTGAGTCAGGTACCACCCATGCCTATGAGCACCAAGGCCTGTAGGTGCGCGCTGGGGCTCGCATGTGTGGGAGAGAGGCCCACATCCACTGTGCAGGAAGGCTAGATTTCAACCATACCCTCATTTAGCAGGTTCAGCCTCCTGGACCCTCCCATGTAACTCTTTGCTTACCTGAGGACAGCAGGGTGCTTTGTGCGGAAGCCCTTTGGGACCAGGCCTGAGGGTGTCCACGCAGAGGGGCCAGCACCCTTGCCTGGGAAAGGGAAGTAGTGTTTTCCACAGGATTCCTGGGCTACAGCCAGTTGGGGAGAAAAGGCACAAAGCTGGCATGAGACACTTCCTGGCTGTCCCTGGCATGAAGCCCTGATACTGGGCCTGACTGCCAGCTTTGGTCTGGGCTGGTATAGGTGACAAGTAGTTGGCCACTCATGCTGAGCTGGCTGGGGACAATGCATCAGGGTGAGAGGGGCCCCTTAGGGACCTCAAGCTGGAGGGCTGAGGGCATTACCTAATCATCTGTCCATGGCAGGCATCTGTATGGCCACCAGGGCTGGTTAGGTCTGGGTCACCCTCCCCTCTTCACTGGACACCAAACTAGTCAAGCCCATGTCTCCTTTCTCCCCACCCCCCACATATGTTGTTGGAGGGCTGGTGTCCTTAGCTGGGTTGGGGGAAGGCCAGGTGCTGGCTGCTGGTTAAATTTAGTGAGCGGGGCGGTACAGCTGCCGAAGGTCCACATGCTACTACAGCTGCCACTTGGACCCTGCTGCCAGAGGACAGGCCATGGCTACGTCGGCCGAGGCCAGGTCCACAGTGATCTGTGCTCTGGCCTATGAGCTGGGAGGTCATTGTGGCAGTAAAGACAAGAGGTCCAAGGTGAGAGAGGTGTGTTTGTGAGTATGAATCCTACCCACGGCTCCTGGTGGCTTCTGTTAGCCTGCAGAGCAAGTATATCCCTGGGTCTGACCAGCTGCCAGCTCAACTCAGCAGGCTGGCCCCCTGACCCTTGGTCACATAGGCCTTGATGTCAGCTGGCAAGGAGGTTTGGGTGGACCAACTCAGTACAGTTTATCAGACTCCCTCAGGGGCTTTGGAGGTGGGGCTCTGAGATTCTGCGGCAGCTCATTTCTTCTTTCCTCCAATCAGGAGTAAGAGGGAAGGAGCTTTAGATTACTCTGGGCCTTGGGTGTGGCTCTAAGGACAACCGCAAGGTGATGTGTGCTGAAAGGGAAAGAGGGCATCTCAGAGCACTCCAGGACAAGGTGTCCCAGGGTCCAGGGCAGCCTTGGCCCCTATTCACCCTTCTCCCCCTTCCCCTAACATCTTGCAGTGTTGATTGGGGATCAAAGTCCAAACACAGTGGTTTTGCAGCCTCCAGGTCATGACCACTGGCTGGTAGAACCCACAGTGTGAACTCACCTCCCTCCCCCATCACCCCCCATGATTCCTAAGGCCTGGCCCAGTTACCAAGGAGACAGGTCTGCTGGCCTAAGCAAAGATGGGGTTGCTGAGAAGGCCAGATCTCAGCAGTGCCCTGTTAGAGTAGCCCTTGGCTTCAGTCTCATCTTGGGGGTCACCCTGGTCATCCCGGCTCAGCTCTGCCAACCCCTCAGGAACACTAGGTGCTGAGCTCCCTCCCCTCCCCCAGCACCCAATCCGGCTGTCCTTACCCCCCACGTGGGTCTCCTGTTCCCTGTCATAGGGACACTGGGCGGACACTGGGCCTTGCCCCAAGCCCCGCCTGCCACCTCACCCACTCTCTCTGGCTCCCTGGGGCAGAACTGTGCCCAGGCTGGGGCGGGGCCCAGGCAGCTCTAGCTCCTCAGCCCTTTCTGTCCCTTTCAGTGGGGCCAGCAGGCTACAGTGAAGAAGGTGCCCTCTACTCAGGATCCTCTATCCAGCCATGATCCTGGATCCTGCTTCTCCTCACCTCACTTCTGGGCCTGCTTCCTCCTGAGCCATTTTCCTACCTGATCTGAGCAGTCATGGCCTTGATAGCAGGTGCCCAGAGCCAGACAGCAATGAAGGAGAAGGTGCTGACAGCGGACACCATGAACCCGTGTGTGCAGAGAGTGGAATATGCAGTACGCGGCCCCATAGTGCTTCGTGCCTTAGAGTTGGAACAGGAGCTACGCCAGGTATGTCCTGGGCCTCTGGTGCCCTTCTGATGGGTCTTAGTGCACATGAGACAGTGCAGGGATGACTGCCCAGTCTCACTGCCTGCTCACCTTCTTTCCAGGGTGTGAAGAAGCCCTTTACTGAGGTCATCCGTGCCAATATTGGGGATGCACAGGCCATGGGGCAGAGGCCTATCACCTTTCTGCGCCAGGTAAGCCCCTGCCCCGCCTGTGGTGCGCCTTAATACATGTCCCCTGGCTTCAGCTCTGTCTCCTCCCAGGTCCTGGCCCTTTGTGTCTACCCGGATCTCCTGCGCAGTCCTGACTTCCCAGAGGATACCAAGAGAAGGGCCCAGCGCATACTGCAGGCATGTGGGGGCCACAGCCTAGGTGAGTACTGACAGCAGGCAGGCTCAAGCCCCAGGGAGCGGAGTGGGCTGTGTTCCTCGGGAGGGCCTCAGGGGGACTCATCACCCTTGTGGGCCCGCCCTCTGCTCTGCCTGGCCTGGGTCCAGGGGCCTATAGCATCAGCTCTGGCATCCAGCTGATTCGTGAGGATGTGGCACAGTACATTGAGAGGCGCGATGGAGGGATCCCAGCGGACCCCAACAACATTTTCCTGTCCACGGGGGCCAGCAGTGCCATTGTGGTAGGCCTGGCCAGGGCACAGGACACGGGTGTAACATGGGAGGGGCTTAGGGTGGGAGGTGGGCATAGCCCCTGGACTCACAGGCACACTGCTATCCCCACCCGTAGACCGTGCTGAAGCTACTGGTGTCTGGTGAAGGCCGCACGCGTACGGGGGTGCTCATTCCCGTCCCCCAGTACCCACTCTATTCGGCCACGCTGGCTGAGCTGAATGCTGTGCAGGTGGACTACTACCTAGATGAAGAGAACACCTGGGCGCTGGACGTGGCCGAATTACAGCGTGCGCTGCGCCAGGCACGTGATCATTGTCGGCCCCGTGCACTCTGCGTCATCAACCCTGGCAATCCCACCGGTAAGCCCCCCTTTCTGGGGCACTGCCCCTCTCCGCTTCCCCAGCACCTCATCCCCTCCCACCGGCTCCCAAGTGCCACCCGTCCCTGCACCCCAGGGCAGGTGCAGACCCGCGAGTGCATCGAGGCTGTGATCCGCTTCGCCTTTGAAGAGAGGCTCTTTCTGATGGCTGATGAGGTGCGGGCAGGGGCGCGGGAGGGAGGGGCAGCTGGGCTGCGGGCACCCTCCTGATGTCGCTGCTCGCTGCTCGGCAGGTGTACCAGGACAACGTGTACGCCGAGGGCTCCTGCTTCCACTCATTTAAGAAGGTGCTCATGGAGATGGGGCCGCCGTACGCGGAGCAGCAGGAGCTCGCTTCCTTCCACTCAGTCTCCAAGGGCTACATGGGCGAGTGCGTGAGCGTCCCCCCACCCAGGTACCCGCAGACCCAAGCCACTGCCCCCGGTTTCGACACCCACGCTGCCCCCATAGGTGTGGGTTCCGTGGCGGCTATGTAGAGGTGGTAAACATGGACGCTGAGGTGCAGCGGCAGATGCTGAAGCTGATGAGCGTGCGGCTGTGCCCGCCAGTGCCGGGCCAGGCCCTGGTGGACATGGTGGTCAGCCCACCTGCGCCCTCCGACCCTTCCTTCGCGCAGTTTCAGGCGGTGAGCGACGGGACTGGTGGTGTCTGGCGGCTTAGAAGTGAGCATGGGGCTAGGAGCTGCCATGCCCTCTACCTTCCTTATCGCCCTCTCCTTTGGCCACAGGAGAAGCAGGAAGTGCTGGCCGAGCTGGCTGCCAAGGCCAAGCTTACTGAGCAGGTCTTCAACGAGGCCCCTGGGATCCACTGCAACCCGGTGCAAGGGGCTATGTACTCCTTCCCACGGGTGCAGCTGCCTCAGCGTGCAGTGCACCGGGCTCAGGTCTGGTGGGCTGGCAAGGCAGGCTGGGGGGGTGAGTGCTAGGGTGAGCATGGCACCCTGACTGCCCTTCACAATACCAGGAGCTCGGCCTGGCCCCAGATATGTTCTTTTGCATGAGCCTTCTGGAGGAGACTGGTATCTGCGTAGTGCCCGGGAGCGGCTTTGGGCAACGAGAAGGCACCTACCACTTCCGGTGAGGCCCAGCCTATACAGTCCCTCCTTGAGCTTGGCCCTGTCCCTCAGCTTACCGCCCACCCCTTTCAGAATGACCATTCTTCCCCCAATGGAGAAGCTGCGGGTGCTGTTGGAGAAGCTGAGCCGTTTCCATGCCAAGTTCACCCGCGAGTACTCCTAAAGCTGTTGCTGGAGCCAGGCTGGGGCACTGCAGGCTGACCTAGAGTTCTCTGGAGACCTTGGGACTTCCTGCTGGGGCTGGACACCTGCTTCTGCACTTCCCTAATAAAGCTGGGTGCCAGTCTGACTCTGGAGACTGTGTGCACAGCTGCATGGGCAACTCTGCTTGAGGGACAGTAGGCCCATCTATCAGGAGGAGTGGCCAAAGAGGAATTTTAGAAAGGCTCCTCCACATCTAGGCTCTAGGTATGACTTTCCTGGGCTGTTCTCCAGGGTTTCTGGTCTATAGACACTGACCATTTATATAAAAATCAGGTGAAGGGCTGGGGATGTAGTTCACTGATAGTGGGCCTGAGTTAAATCCTGCAGCACTGGGGGGAAAAAATGAAAAATGAAAAAAATTAGGTGACTTTACCAATAAGTGAAGGAGCCTCAGGGAGGTGAGGGGCTTGACAGGGAATCACAGAGGCATACGGCCCAGAGGGGCACACCAGAAATTGCTTTCCCGAGGAAGACAGAGGGCGGACCCCTCATCCTTGCCATTCCTGTGCCCACTGCAGGAAGGAGTTGGTTGGGTGGGTGACTGCCAAATTGGGAGTAGTGGTGAGCTCCAGTCGTTGTAGTGCCCAGCTGTGGGTGACAGGAACAGGGGGAGGTCCTCTGGCTGGGAGGTCTGGGGAGGGCTGATGCAAGAGCATCTCAGGGGCAGGACCCATCATCTTTGCCCTCCAAACACAGGGATGAGTGCCTGCTTGGTATTTTCCAACCGCAGGGCTCCTTTGGAGCAGACATGGGAGTTCCTATCTTATGCATGAGAAAATATTTGAAAGTGACAGGACACCTACTCAAGGTAGCTCAGTAGCCAGGAAATGTGCTGGATCTCTTCCTTCAAGGATGGATCCTTGACCCTTTAAGCTTGGTTCTTAACCCAAGGGCTCACTTCTACAGCCTTAGGGTCTCCAGAGAACAAAGCCCTGGACAGAAAGAGGTATTCCTTGATGGGGTAGGCCATCCCTGATTGGTAGGGACTGATTGAGCAGGCTCTTCTGTCTTTGTCACAGGCACTGGTGGCATCATGGGCAGTAGCTGGCTGTTTCTTCCTGGCTGAGCCTGGGCCCTGGTCTTTCAAACATACCCCACCTCTCCTTCCCCTGGCCCTTTGCGGCCATTGTTTTTGAGAGGGAGTGGAAGCCACATATATGGTAAAGAGGTGGGGCAGAAGCACCCATGAGTAGACAGGCTGACTTCTCCAAGGGGGCTGGTCACCGGGAAGCATGCCTGAGCGAGTCTGATAGCCCAGGAGGCAGGGGTGGGGAAGTTGGATCTTGAGCAAGAGGATGGATGATTCCCACCCTCGTTGGATACCAGGGGGTTTCTGTCCGCAAAAAGCTTGTTGCTTGTCCGTGCTAGGGGGCGCCCGCGAGCTGTGTTTGCAACGCTCTAGGCTTGCCAATAAACTCGGTGGCTCTTGCGGCCTTCCGGCGCCACGGCGCATGCGCAAAAACCGGGTGTGCGAGCTCTTGAGTCCAGACCCTGGAGAACCGAGGCGTCCTGGTCTGCAGTAGAGTACCGGCATTCCACGCTTCGCTTTGTCCCTAGCTTCGGCTCTTTCGGAGGGTCGTACTCGACTATGCGTGTCGGGCCACCAGCCGTCCAGCTTTGACTCCGTGCGAATGGGCCTGCACCCCGTCTTACCCCACACACAACCCATACCGGACCGATGCTGGCCATGCGCGCGAAGCTGCTGCCACTAGCCGGTCTCTACCTGGTGCAAGGTCTACCTTATGGGCTGCAGTCTGGCCTGCTGCCTATCCTGATGCGGGCCCGTGGCCTTTCCCTCACGCGCGTGGGACTGACCAAGGGGTTGTACGCACCATGGCTATTCAAGCTGGCATGGGCACCACTGGTAGACAGGCGGGGCTCTCCGCGGGCCTGGCTGGCGCTCAGCACAGCGGCGCTGGGCCTGGTGTGTGCGTTGCTGGCTGCATTGCCTCCGGCTGCGTCTGGCCAGTCGGGGTTGCCCGCCGCCGTGGTGGGCCTCCTACTACTACTGAACCTGGGCGCGGCTGTGCAGGATGTAGCTCTGGACACGCTGGCTGTGCAGCTCCTGGAGCCAGCCGAGCTGGGACCCGGCAATACTGTGCAGGTGGTCGCTTACAAGTTGGGGTCAGCGCTGGCTGGGGGCGGGCTGCTGGCCCTATTGCCCAGTCTCTCTTGGCCACTGGTGTTCCTACTCCTGGCTGCCACCTACTGGATAGCTGCTGCCTTGGCCTGGACTGCACCAGCCCTGCAACAGCTGCCCTGGCCTCAACCCTCAGAACACACGCGTCGCCATCTGCAAGATTTACTGTCTGTGCCTGGGACTCTGTGGACGGCAGGCTTTGTGCTCACCTACAAGTTGGGTGAGTGAGGCCTTGGTCAGGCAGTGGCAGCACTGGGGCCCAAGTAGCTCTGGACAACACTAAATTGCTCTTTCTGGGGTATGACCTGCCAGCTGGGCCCCAGCCCCAGCAATGAGGTCTGTGCAGCCTGGCCCTGCCTCTTTGCTCAGCTTCAGCCACAGCCCTTTGGGTCGCTCAGGTGTTGCCTCATGCTATCATGGACTCAGCACCTGTGGCCCAGGAGATGGAAGCAGGGCACGGGTGTGGCTGGTTGAGCACATCTGAAGCTCCAAGTGTGGAAAGGGGAGGCAGGGATGGTGTGGGGACCACCCCTTCTCATAGTTTCCTGCAGGTGAACAGGGTGCTGGCAGCCTGTTTCCACTCCTCCTGTTGGACCATGGTGCTTCTGCCTCTGAGCTGGGGCTGTGGAGCGGCTTGGGTGCTGTGGCCTGCTCCATTGCTGGCTCTTCCCTGGGCGGGACCTTACTGGCCAAGCACTGGTGAGCCTTCCTCAGCCCACCCCCCCTCCCTCTCCCTACCTGAAATCCTCTGACCTGCTATCTCCTCACCCTTGCCCCAGGCAGCCGCTGCCTTTGCTAAAGTCAGTGCTGCGACTTCGCCTTGGGGGCCTGGCCTGCCAGACTGCACTGCTTTTCCACCTGAACTCTCCTGGAGCCAGTTTGGGCTCTGGCACCATGCTGAGAGGTGAGGGGCCTGGCCTGGGGGAGGGAGGGGCAGGAGGCCTGGACCCTGCTGACCTCTGCCCTCCCAGGAGCGGCCCTGCTGAGTCTGTGTCTGCAGCACTTCCTGGGGGGCCTGGTTACCACCACCACCTTCACTGTGATGATGCACTGCAGCCAGCTGGCACCCAGAGCGATGCAGGTGAGGGGAGATAGTAAGGACACCCTGGGGCTGGAGGGCTGGAGAGCCAGGAGGTTCTGACCCCTTGCTTCAACCCCTAGGCCACACACTACAGCCTGCTGGCAACACTGGAGCTGTTGGGCAAGCTGCTGCCGGGCACCCTGGCTGGAGTGCTGGCTGATGGCCTGGGCCCAAACCCCTGCTTTGGTGTTTTCCTTGTGTTCTCAGTCCTGCCCCTTCTGAACCTGGGCCTGGCACCTAGTACCTTGGGCTGAGCTGAGTAGTAGGACTGTCAGTCAAGTGTGCCTACGGCTGCATATGCCTGTCTGGGACATATGAGAGGCAGTGTCCTGAGGCTGACAGTGGCCTCCTTCAAAAGAAGAGCCCATAAAACAACTTGAACTCATTTATTTTGCACACTGGAGCCTCCTTGTTTCCTCACAGTTGTTCGTGGGTTTTGCTGAGTAGTCAGTCACTGTTGTGGCCACATGGCCCAGCCTACTGTCTCCCTGTGGGGAAGCATGTTCCTAGGAGGGCAGTCATCGGCCTGCCAGCAGGAGTTCTTCTCTGGCTAGGCGCATCAGGTCATGGAAGTTCAGATGAAGGTACTTTCTCCAGAAGCGCTGGTCCCGCCCGTACACCTCAGCTGGGTAACAGGGGCTTCCTACAGTGGCACAGAGACACAGGCCTGAGGACTCTGGGCTGGTTATAGTCCCTGGTCCCTTCCTGTCTCAGGTAGCTCCTGGGCCCTCACCAATTCCATGGAAGATTCGGGCCACAGCTCTGCCTGAGAATCTCTCTTCTGGCCGCAGGGACAGAAGCTGGCGGATATTATGGCGGACCTGGTCCTCCCAGTCCTGGAGCTGTGGGTGGGTGTGCACATCAGACCTGGCATATCCATGGTACCATGTCACATCCAGTGCAGCCCCAGGCCTGCCCAGGGAACCTTGGGCCAGGCTGGATGGGGTCCAAACAGTGGGGATCAGGTGTGTATATTATTGGTGTCTTCCCTAGGAACCATCCTCAGATGGGGGGCACTTACTTGGGCCTGCCCAGGCTCTTGTCTCTGGTTGTCCACACCCTCTCCTTCCTCCTCCTCCTCTTCCTCTTCAAAGTAGCAGCTGAGCAGGGCCTTCAGCTGAGCACTGCGCTCCTCATCAGGCTGCTCTAGGCATGGCCCACAGCTAGGGAAGGCCACACTGGAGCAGGACAGGCATGTCAGAGCTACCTTTTGGACCAGGTGGGCAGTCCCAGATCTTACCCTCCTCTTCTCTTCACCTGTGAAAAGCCTGAAACATTCGGCGCAGATGGGCCAGGGCTTTGCGCTCACGGGTCTGCACACAGCTGTACAGAAAGTCACAGATCTGGTCTTTTTCTTCAGCTGTCAAGTCCCCAGGACTTCGGAAGTGGAAGGCCAGTTCCCCAAACTCCACACGCACTCCAGTACTCCGCAGTACACCTGCCAGGAAATGTGTCAGTCACAGGTGGGAGACAGGATGCAGAGCCGAGGGTGGAGTGGAAATGGGCATACCTGTTCTAGGCTCTCGGTCCCACTGCAGCTGGTGAAGAGACCGCCGCACGGAGGGCAGCTCCCAGCCCTTTGAGTCCACAAGCTCCACCACATTAAACTCCATGGAGCAGCTGCCCTGCTTTGTGTTTTCAGGTGGCCAACGGGCCCAGCATGCAGCCACAGGCGGATATCTGTGCCCAAGGGAAAGAGACATGTGGACAGCAGCCCCGGTAGTCTGTCACTATCCCCAACCTAGAGTGGGGAATATTCACCTGTGGGCCAGGACTTGGAGCTGGTCGGTACCCCCAGGACAATATAGATGGCATCGGGCATAGGTGGGTGGCAGCAGTTCAAGCCAGTGCTGTGGATGAAGTTCCAGGTAGCACAGCAGAGTCTCAATGGCTGAGGAGAAGAGTCAAGGTCAGGGGGGTGCAGGAGCAGTCCCTCCACATGCCCCACATCCTCTGGCCCTCACCCTCCTCGGACATGTCCAGGCTCTGCACTGTTGGCTGTATTGGGAGTGCCCGCTCATGTCCTGGGCAGGCCCGAGCCTGCCCAGAGACTGCTGGGCAGCCATCATGTTGCTTGGCCTCCTGGGGTGGGGATGGGGCCTCAGCTGCAGGCCGAGGCTCACTGTGGCCTCCTTCCTTCCTTTCCTGCTGGGTGCAAGCGCAGGGTGGGAACACGCACTGCATCAGCTTCTTCACGGCCAGGAAGTCGGCACCATCTGCATACACATGTCTGCGCAGTTCTCCAAGGTCCTCACCCTGCAGTAGGGCAGTTATGAGTATCTGGCCAGAGAACTGAGGGTCAGAAGGGTAAGGGGAACAGTGGGACACTAACCTGGCGCTGTAAGAAGAGATGGCAGTGGGCAGGCTGCCCATCACGCCCAGCACGGCCCACGGCCTGCACGTAGTTCTCAAAGCTTGGGGGCAGTCCCAGGTGCAGCACGGCTCGCACGTCTGGCCGGTCCAGCCCCATCCCAAAGGCCACTGTGGCCACTACCACGCGCAGCTGGCCCTTCATGAAGGCTCGCTGCACTCGCTGCCGTTCTCGGCTACACATGCCAGCATGGTAAGCTTCAGCCACATCCGCAGGGGCAGGACCTTTGGGGAAGTTGATTTCGGTGGGACAAGAGCATGCGTGCTGGGTGGTCTTTGGGAGATCCAGTCTTGCCTATGCCCACCTCTGAGCTTTGGGTCCTGTCCTGCATATAGGCAGGTTCGGAGGAGTGCGGCAACCCTCTGTGTGTCCTCACGTCGGTTACAGTAAACAATGACAGAATCCAGAGTACGGAAACGGTCACCCTGCAGCAGTGTCACCAGAGCCTAGCAAGAAGCAGCTGTTGGCCCAGGCCAGAGGGAGATGAGATTCCCATTCTGGCACCTGGTGTTCTTATACCTACTTGTTCTGGGTCTCTATCTGCAGACACTGACAGGTGCAAGTTGGGAGGGATGGCAGCTGCTTCTCTGGGACCCAGTTCCTCGGCCACTCCTAGGTGGTGGGCTAGATCACGGGCAGTGTGACGTGTAGCTGTGGCTGTGAGGCCCAGGAAGCACTGCACACCCATACGCTCCCGAAGCACCTGTAGGAGGAGGAGGTAGGAAGGTTATTTGGACTCATATGGGCCTTGTCCCGCTCACCCATGCTGCTGCCATGTGGCTCACTTTGCAGATGCGCAGGTAGCAAGGCCGGAAGTTGTGCGACCACTGAGAGATGCAGTGAGCCTCGTCAATGCAGGCAAAGGCCACTGGAGGCATCTGGGAAGCCTGAGGGAGGCTGATAGGGCTCCCAGAACCAGCCCCAACCAACGCCTCAGGGGACAGCATCAGCACATGGACCTGGGCAGCCTGCACCTGAAAGCACCAGGGTCAGGGCCACTGCCCAAGTTGTGCACCCCTCTGTCCCAGTCCATGGGTGCCCCCTGACCTTCTGCAGGACAGACTCTCGCTGCTTCCTGGTCATGCCTGAATGGAGGCAGGTGGCCTTGAGACATGGAGGGAGGCTGGATAGCTGCAGACAAAGGTAGTGCCATCACAGTCCAGTCCATCCCTAGTCCTCTCCTGAATCCTCCCAGCAGGATCTCCAGGAGGAAAAGCACCAGATCCTGGGCCCTGGGAAGAAGATCCCATGGCAAGGAGCTCTGCGGTTCTAGCCAGGCCTAGTTATTGGTTGCTGAGGCCAGGGTTTGCTGATCTCAGGTTGAGACCAGCCAGGCACCTTGCAGCTGTCAGTGGGTTAGGGTATAGGAAGCAGCCTGAGGGTATCACAGACATCAGTTTTTAGCCATCTCCAGGTGCGGAGGGCCCCACCCACACACCTGATCATCCATGAGAGACAGGAGGGGAGAGATGACCAGTGTGAGGCAGGGGCTGCGCTGGGCATACAGCAGTGCAGGAAGCTGGTAGCACAGGGATTTGCCAGCACCTGTGGGCAGCACCAGCAGTGTGGAGATGCCTGGGCAGGATAAGAGGCAGCTGCAAGGTTCTGGGGCCCAACACCGTTGAGCCCAGCCCCCAGTCAGCCCCACTTACCAGACAGGATCCTCATGATTGTGCGCTCCTGCCCAGGACGGAAGGCTTTGTGCCCTAGCTGCTCTAGGGCCTGGAACACTTCAGTTGGTGTCTCTATGGACACAGGTATTGGTCACCAAAGCTCCCCACCCTTTAGAGATTCCCCCACCCTGTAGAGTCTCCCCACCTGCCCTTTGGAGACTTGAACAGGTTTCTGCTCACCTATTGTCTGTCCTGATGGTCCTAGTGGGTAGAGAGGAAGCACTGAGGGGACTGTGTGCGGTGCATGTAGCTCAGGCCCAGCAGACTCTGTGTCCTTACCTGCTGGGGACAATCAGGGTGAAATGGGGACTACAAGCTCAGCCAAGTCCACTATGGCACCATAGTCACCCTCCTTCCCTTTACTCACTGACAAGGTGGCAGGAAGCAGTATTTATCCTCTGGGTTACTTCCTCCAGTGTGGGACAAGACCATGCATCACCTTTGTCCTCACCACTCTCCTTCTGGGAGCCGAAAGTGGGTCCTGGGCCAGAAGTAGAAAGCTAGCAGGGCCTTTTACTCCTCAAGAGTATGGTGCCCTTATTGCATAGTATTATCCCACCCAATTCCCCAGGGTCGAGGTCTACCTAGCTGAGGGCACTGAGAGGTCCAGTGGCCGAACTGCCCACATTGGAAACAAGATTCCTCAACCATGGCTCTGGGCCCACCACCCCCAAAATGCTCTCTTTTCTTCTGCCACTTCTGCTTCCATGCCTGAGAAGGGAGAATCACGTGAGAAGACAGGGACGGGGCAAGGGGATGCCAACCCTGTCCTGTCCTGCTTGTCTCACCTGCTTTCGGAGGAGCCTGCCTCGAAGAGCTCCACCTCCCCGCACATAGCGTTTTTGCTTCATGTTGAGCCGAACATAGTTACCCTTATCCTGGATGGCTGTCTGAGGGCAGGTGTGTGTGCAGGCTGTGCTCTTAGCCACCTCTACCTCAGGGGGCCTTGAAGTGGCACCGTAGAGCTTAATTGGCTGGATCTGTATAGCACCCCCTGCTGGGTCCTCAAGAACTGCAATGCCAGCCCCCTCAGACTGGACTCTTGCTTGGCTGCAATTCCATTGGTCTTGCACAGGACTGCTGCTGTTCTCCTTAGTCCACCTTTGCTTCTTGACTCTACGGCTGCTGAGTTGGGGACTCCTTGTACTGGTTTGTGTTGCCTGTGGCTCTGGAGCATCTAGGCCTTGTGAAGGTGCTTCAGGGCAGGTAGTGGAGTCAAAGACTGCCAATTTCCCTGAGGCCAGAGGTTGAGACTCCTCTGTGCTGCAAGCTGCAGAGGTCTCCAGAAAATCTAAGGCTCCATTGTGACACCTCTGTAGCCAGCCAGGGTCTAGGGAGCTCAGCCGCAGATTTAGTGAGGTCCGAAGCTCCTGGAGTCGTCCTGGGTGGGGCTCAGGAGGCTTAGTAAGTGCTTTGGGTTCTTCTGGAGAGGTAGGAGGAGTCTTTGGGGCTAGTGGCTTTAGGCTGGGCATTTTGGACAATCTTCTTGGAGGCTGGCGCCTGCAGCCCAGTGCTGGATCAGCCTGGGACAGGACGAAATAGTAAGCGGAGATTCAGGCCCCTGGGCTGCTGAAGATTGAGAAACTTGCCTAAGGGCCAGGGATTTAGCTTAGTGGTTCTGGTGTCTCCCTTGCAAACACAAGGTCCCAAATTCAATCCCTAGTAACCACATACCACAGTCCCGGGTGTGGTGACTCATGCCCACCAGCAATCAGTACCACACATCACAGTGCCAGGCGTGGTAGCTCATGCCTGTAATCCCAGCATTCAGGAGGCAGAGGCAGGGGGATTGCTATGAATTCGAGGCTGGCCTGGGCTACATAGTGAGCTCAGGGCCAGCCTGAACTACAAAGAGAGACCCTGTCTCAAACAAAAAAAAAGAATCTGAGGGGCCGGAGGATTAGCTCAGTGGTTCCGGCGCCTGCCTTGCAAGCGCAAGGTCCTGAGTTTGATCCCCAGTAACCACATACAATGCTGGGCGTGGAGACTCATGCCCACCAGCAATCAATACCACATACCACAGTGCTAGGTGTGGTGGCTCAGGCCTGTAATCCCAGCACTTGGGAGGCAGAGACAGGAAGATTGCTGAGTTCGAAGCTTGCCTAGGCTACATAGTGAGCTCAGAGCCAACCTGAACTACAAAGCGAGACCCTGTCTCAAAAAAAAAAAAAAAAAAAAAAAAGAATCTTGCCTGAGTCCCCACCCTCATTGTTAGAGCAGGGGATGAAACTGGGACAGGAAGGAAGGTGAGTTAGAGGAGGTAGGCCCTGGTTAGCACAGGAGGTGATACCTGAGTGAGTGTACATACAAGAGGAAGGGTGGACAGAAAGAGAATCTGGTTAACTTAGGAGTCAAAAGCCAAGGGCAGCTGTAGACCTACTGCAGACGCACTGCTAGTTTACTTCCTCCTCTCACCTGTAGGGTGACTTTCAGATTGGTTTTAAGTCTCTTCCCATAATCTTGTGCAGCTCCCTGGGGACTCAGCACTGGAGTAGGTTGTGGACTCTGCGTTGCAGCCCGATTCAGGTGGGATCCCCAGCAGCCAGGGTCTGGAGTCTGTAGAAGACAGTAATAACCCAGACCAGAGAAAGTGTGGCCTGGCACAGATGGGCCTTAATTCTCGACCAGCAGGATAGTCTGGCGCTTCCCCCCTCTACCCTGTTCTCCGTCCAAGTTCTGCACCCATGCGGGCTTGGCTGTGATTGTTCGACTCCTGCCACTTAACTTCGCTATAAGCTAACCAGGAGGCTGGGGTTCCGGACGTGGGTACCTCCTTGGCTGCAGCGGCGAGCGTCTGCTTGGCGCTGCGGGTCCCACTGCCCTTCTGGCTCATAGTTTGCTTCAGCGCACGATACTTGCGGTAGAGAGCTGGATGGCAAGAAGGAAGTCCAAATCAGGGCGGGGCCCGCAGCTGCCTGGTCACCCGGCTTCCCTCACTCAGGCAGAGCGCTCACCGCGGGTCTCCTCCGGCGCCGTCTCCACGTCTTCCTGTGAAGGGAGCGCGTTAGCCAGGGGCCGGAGCCTGAGACTTCAACTCCACCCCCAGAGAAGCTTTACCTGGCCCGGCCGCCGCCCATGCTGCCGCGCGAAAGAGCGCTCCCACTCCTGCAGGGAGGCCCGTAAATTCCATAGTTGCTCCATTGCACTCAGGTTCAGTCAAACGCGATTCTCCCGCCGCTGGGGCGTCTTCTGGAAGCCACTCAATAGGAGCGAGCGACGTATACATGGGCGGGTCCTCTGGGCTCGGCGGCCAATCTGCGGGGGCTGAAGGAACAGGCAATGGGAGGCGGAGCAACATCTCAGCGCGCCACGGCGTTGGGTGGGATCGACCTGGAGTGGGCGGTGCTGGAGGCGTTGGCGGCTGCTTGGAAGCAGGTGAGTGTGCTCTGCTGGGCCGATCCGAGCCGCGGAGGGCGGAGCGTCAGGCCTCCGCCCGCTGAGCCGAGCCGAGGAGGCGGGGCTGGAGGTTGCCCATAGTGCGGCTGTGGCAAGGACGCGCACATTCGTGGGCGCGGGCCAGTCTAACGGGGTGGGGGGGCGTTGGGTTTACGCCTCCTGGTGGGTCCTGGAAGAGCCTGGTGGGGGCGTCTGTGTGACTCGCTGCGCTGGGGCTGCTGCTTTCCTGAGAGCCGCCGGCCGGGCGTGGGTGTCTCCCAGAAGCAACTCACTTGGCAGCCAGGCCACCTGCTTTCATTTCCTCTCGTGACAGGTGCTTGGTGAGTCTGTCATGTCTGCGTGATCTGCAGCGTTCTCGCGAGATTTGAGCATGGGTGAGCCAGGCCGAGGTGGGCGTCCTGGTTTTTCCAGAAACCGGTGCCATAAGGACTTGGTTGTGCGTGACAAGGTCAGCAAGCGTAGGGGACCTGCGATCGGACTGGTCCCTGACCCCTTCCGCGGGCCCTGACTTTGGAGAAACCCTAGGCCTTAGTTTTCCAACCTGTCAGAAGGGGTTGATGGTGTTGTAGTTGGTTGGCGCACAGGAAGTCTGCTAAAGTCAGCAGCAGGCTGATTCCCGATGTCGCAGATAGCTTGCTGGCCGAAGGATCGTTTGTTTGCATCTTTTCAGCTTGCATGCTGCTTTGGCAGACATCCTTGCCTCATTTGAGGAATCCCCGGTCTTTGCCCTTCTGAATCCCATGGACTTAAGACTTGGTTTCTCTCCATATTAGTTCCTTGGGGAAGAGAGAGATGGCTAGGCAGGTGGAAAGGACCACTGAAGGTGAGAGGCTTTTTCGAGAGGGTTTCTATGGCTGTTGACGTCTCACAAAACGTCAACATTGAGGGCCTTGATCTCATAGATCACGTTATCTGGACTCTCTTTCCTGGGTTCCCCTTTTCTTATCGGCCCTGGTATTGATTAAGGTGTTTCTGTGCTTCGTGGATTCCAAGAACACCCCTTGAGAACATTTATGAGGAGGGTGAGAGAGGGAAACATGATGTAGGTGCCAGCCTCGTGGGAATACACCTGTTTTAGGCTTGTTGAGGCTCTGAGGGTTGGGGTCGGGCTTTACTCTACTTCTGAGAAGGATTTCTGAAGCAGCTTTGTGATTTGGGAAGCCTGAAGTACCAATGGGACATCCTGCAGAGCGACCACCTTCTGTAAGAAGCACACACAAACAAGCAGGTTATTTTGATGGTGCATCCCATTTATGTACTCCTTGATGCTTTGTTTTCCTGAAGAAACCGCATGCTATTGGAGGTTGGTGACTGGGGTGTGGCCTTATCCTTGTCTGCTGGGCCCAGCCCAGTGCTAGGCATCTAAGAGGTGCTCCTCTGTGCTGCTACCCTCCACTGACTGGCAGTTATGTGTTGGGCTTTTTCACCACTGGTACATGGAAGGGCCCTGGTGGTGGCTTTCAGCTGGTCCCATTGAATGCCCCTTTTCTGCAGGTAGCCCAGCACCATGCACACACTTGTGTTCCTGAGCATGCGGCAGGTGCTCCAGTGCCAGTCAGCTGCCTGCCAGGCCTTGCCCCTGCTGCCCCGAGAACTCTTTCCCCTGCTATTCAAGGTGGCCTTCATGGACAAGAAGACAGTTGTACTGCGTGAGCTGGTGCACACATGGCCTTTCCCACTGCTTAGCTTCCAGCAGCTGCTACAGCAGTGTGCCCACTGCAGCCGGGCCCTGCTACAGGAGCGGCTCAGCACGGAGAGCATGCAGGCTGTGATTCTGGGGCTGACTGCCCGGCTCCACAACCCAGAAAGTGAGACTGGTACACAGCCCCTCTGCAGGTATGGGCTGACCCAAGGGGCCCTTCAACCTGGGAATGCAAGTGGGGTGTCCCCTAAGAAGATTCTAGGCTAGGACCCTATAGGGTTAGCAAGAGTTCAGTGTGGGAGCAGGTAATTTCTTCTGTTCCAAGGTGGGTGGGATTGGGAGTGGGTGTGGGTCTTGCCCCTGCCTCAGGCCATCCCTGCTCCCAGGAAGCATGCTCTTCGAGTGCTGGATATGACTGGTCTCCTGGATGATGGTGTGGAGCAGGACCCCGGTACCATGAGTATGTGGGATTGCACAGCAGCTGTAGCCCGTACATGCATTGCCCAGCAGCAGGGTAGGAATGTGGAACATGGGCCAGCTTCTGTCCCTGTGGAGGTTCGTGTGGACCTTCGGGTGAACCGGGCCTCCTATGCATTCCTTCGCGAGGCACTCCGAAGTAGCCTAGGCAGTCCACTTCGGCTCTGCTGCCGGGATCTCAGGGCTGAGGACCTGCCCATGCGTAACACTGTGGCCCTGCTGCAGCTTCTGGATGCAGGCTGCCTGCGCCGTGTGGACTTGCGCTTCAACAACCTGGGCCTGCGTGGCTTGTCTGTCATCATCCCACACGTGGCCCGTTTTCAGCACTTGGCCAGCCTGAGGCTGCACTATGTACACGGGGATTCAAGGCAGCCATCTGTGGATGGCGAGGATAACTTCCGCTACTTCCTGGCTCAGATGGGCCGCTTCACCTGTCTGCGGGAGCTCAGCATTGGTTCTTCTCTCCTTTCAGGCAGACTGGACCAACTGCTCAGGTGAGTGAGCCCACCACTGCTCTCCCTTTCCCTAACATGAGGACCCTCTCTTGGGTCTGCCTGTTTGTGACTCCGGTGTCCCCACAGCACCCTGCAGAGCCCTTTGGAGAGTTTGGAGCTGGCCTTCTGTGCCCTGATGCCTGAGGACCTGCAGTTCTTGGCACAGAGCTCCCATGCTGCCCACCTTAAAAAGCTGGACCTGAGTGGGAATGACCTGTCAGGCAGCCAGCTGACACCCTTCCAGAGTCTGTTGCAGGCAGCAGGGGCCACACTGCTGCATCTTGAGCTGACCGAGTGCCAGCTTGCTGATGCTCAGCTACTGGTGACACTGCCCACCTTGACTCGCTGTGCCCATCTCCGCTACCTTGGCCTCTATGGCAATCCATTATCCATAGCTGGCCTAAAGGAGCTGCTGCGGGACTCAGTGGTACAGACTGAGTTACGCACTGTGGTGCACCCCTTTCCTGTGGACTGCTATGAAGGTCTGCCATGGCCACCCCCTGCATCCGTCCTGCTTGAGGCATCCATCAATGAGGAAAAGTTTGCTCGGGTAGAAGCCGAGCTGCACCAGCTGCTGTTGGCCTCAGGCCGTGCCCATGTGCTCTGGACTACAGATATCTATGGACGCTTGGCTGCAGACTATTTTAGCCTATGATCCCTAGGTTCTGGATGATACATGGGTCAGGAGCCTTTGTAGGGACTCTCCTGATGGCCTGATACAGAGGCACTGGTCTCTGGCTTCTTGCAAGGTCTGCCTTGCTCCTCGGCACACCCTGAGTGTCCTGTTTCCTGTTGTGTCCTTCACTTTGCCTTGCACCAACTTCCTAAGACGCTGTGGGCCCTGAGCTGGATTTCAGGCCTGCTTGGCCCTATTCAGTGTGGCTATACTTTGGAGTCCTGGCCCTCTCTGTGGATGTGGGACCTTACCTGTGAGCTGAAGACAGTGTTTTCTCTGAGCCTTTCCCAAAAGTGCAGTAGGCCGAAGTCACGATGGGGTCTTGCTTCAGGGAGGTTTGAGGGCCCATCCAGTCTTGAGATCACATACTGTTGTTTCCCGCCTTCCTACCCAAACCAACTTGTTGGCTAGCTCTGGGGCTAGGTGCAAATGTGCAGTGTATCTGGAATTTAGATCTCGGGCTGATTTTTGTGTCCTAATTGGTCAGAGTGCCTTGTTTCCATCTGCTGTTACCCTAGCATGGCCACTGGGAAACAACTGTCATCTTGCCTGTTGCTCTCTCGTTGCTAACTTAACAGCATCTCTAGCCAAGGCTACCATTCTTATCCCTGAAAGGGGTTCTGGGAACCTCCCTGACTTCAGCCCCTCCGCAACCCCAAGAAACTGCGTGGGCGGCGCCACATACAGTTTACAGCTCCGCGCAAACACGCGGCTTCCACCTTTACTGAGAGGTGTCACGCCGGCCAATCACCGGCACACACGTCATCGATACGCGCCACGCGCTCAGCAGTGGATCTCATAGGCCACGCGCGGCGGGAGGCGGAGCCCCGACGCCAGGCCCTCTGCTGTGCCTAGGTCCTCCGCACCCTCCACTGGTCCCTCGACGAATAGGGGCTTGGAACGATCGATGACGAACATCTCGTGGCCGCGCTCGTCACGGAGCTCCTCCAGTTGCGCGAAGGTACAGGGCCCATCCGAGTAGTCGTTGACGAACAGCGTACCTTCCCCGGGCGGCACACGTGCCTTTTTCCGCCGGCGACGGCGCCGGCAGATCATGGCGGTCAGTAGCAGCGCTGTGAGCGCCAGCAAAGTGATGGCCCCCGCGATGGCTGTCTGTGTGGCAAGGCCCAGAGCTCGGAAGGCCATGCTGCCCGCCTCGTGCTGCGGCTCGTGGCTTGCGGGGCGCGCAGCCGGGATAGAGGGAGCTGGAGAGTGTGGCTGGGTGGCGTTAACTAGGAGATGAAAGGGTACGCGCGCGGCGCCGCCAGCATTGGAGGCTTCGCACTCGTATTTGCCGGCATGCGCCAGCGTGATGTTGGTGAGAAAGAGCATGCCACTGCCCGTGTCAGGAGCTCCGTTCCTATCCAGGCCTGGCGCCCAGGCTTCTAGTTGGGCCTGGGCCTGTGGCTGGTTTTCTCGAGGCAGGGGCACCTTCCTCCACGTTACCAGGGGCTGTGGGTAGCCCGAGGCCTGGCAGGCCACCCGCAGGTCCTCTCCTAGGTTGGCTGTGGCCTCCAGCGGCTCCACGTGCACAGAGGGTGGAATGCAGATGAGGCTACTGCCAGATACATCCAGGAGACTTTGCAGTGCTAGGCGAGGGGGCTCTGCACACACGATCTTCTTATCTCTAGAGCTAAGCAGTCGCTGGCCTCCTTCCTTGATCCAAGCACCCAGCCAGTGTAGGGCACAGTCACAGCGCCAAGGGTTCTCTGCAGTCAGAACAGAACAGTCCCTTAGGAGTTGGGGTTCTGCAGGTAGAAACCCCTTTCCCATCTCCCACAGCATCTCACCAGTCCAGGATCCTTGTCATCTCTTCTCTGACTCCAAGCTCTCTGGGGTGGTGGTAGGCCCCTCCAAGCTCCCTGGGATGATGGCAGGCCCTTTATTGCCTGTCCCTGAGAAAGCTTCTGCTCTTCTGAAGTTTCTCACCCGAATAAGTCTCACTGTTTTGGGGAACCTCCCTGTCCACATAGATATCCCAGCAGTACTAAGACCTTGTATTCAGATGCCCTCTCCTGGTAATCCCCCCCAGTCCTAGCTAGCTGTCTCCTTTCTGTCTTCCTGCCCTATGATGACCTCAAAGTGTTCAAGAGCTTCAGTACTTTTAAGTCATCCTTTATCTGCTTTTCTTAGGTAGATGCCAGTTGGAGCTCTGTCTCTGCCAGCTTCCCCATCCCTATAGTCCTCTACCCTGTCTGCAAAACAGTGGTGTGGCCCTCCAAAATGCTGCCCACGGGTCTGCCATAGAAGCCCTCTGCATACCTAGGCCTGTTCCCTTCTGCTGCCACTGTGGCCAAGGCAGACTCCTGCCCAAGAGTTACCTGTGAGGCGCAGGACTTGCAGGCTGGCCAGGGGCTGCAGGGCCTCTTGGCTGATGGTGCCCAACAGGTTCCTGCTGAGGTCCAGCAGGGCCAGGGAGGAAAGCCCGGCTAGGGCTTGATCCTCCAGCAGCTCAATGCTGTTTTCTTGCAGATGCAGCTCCTGCAGTCGCTGAAATAGGGACAGGAGATATTAGGAAAGAATGCCCTGTGGCTAGACAGGGTTGAATTTTTACCCCCTATTACAACCAGCAGGGTGATTTGTACAGGAAGAGGACCTGGTTCTAGGCCTTTGACGCTCACCGGCAGGTGCAAGAAGGTGAAATCCAGCAGCCGAGCCAGCTGGTTGCCTGCCAGGTAGAGTACACGCAACTGTGCTAGGCCCACGAAGGCACCTCTCCGCAAGCTGCGCAGCCGGTTGCCTGTGAGTGCCAGCTCAAGCAGGCGGGGCTGTGCGCGGAAAGCACCGGACTCCAGGGTGCGCAGGCTATTGTTGTGCAGGTAGAGATGGCGCAAGGAGGCAAGTGGAGCCAGGGCGCCTGGCTCCAGGTGCGCGATGCTGTTGTCCTGCAGGAACAGCGTCTGTGGGCCAGGGGAGGGGGATGCTTACACCATGACAGGGCCTCCTGCTCTCTGGGATCACCCTACACACCCGCCCGTATGTTTGAGCTACTCGCAGCGCCCACCTGCGTCCCTGGGGGTATCCCTTGTGGGACAACACGCAACCGCAAGGCACCACACTCCACTGTCGCACTGTAGCAGCGGCAAGCTGCAGGGCAGACCTTGGCGCGGGGCGGGAGGAGCAGCAGCAGCAGCAGCACAGGAGCCCTGGAGGCCATCTCCTGGGAGAGCAGCCTGGGCCCACGAAGCTGCCACGGCTTCCACAGGGTCCAGCTGTAGACCAGATGCGCCTCCTGAAACATAGGTGGGCAGGCCAGTGCCAATGCCAATGCTCCAGAGCCAGCGCAAATGGAAGCTCACAACCTAACTTTTTTTTTTTTTTGGAGACAGGGTCTCCCTTTGTAGTTCAGGCTGGTCCTGAGCTCACTATGGAGCCCAGGCAAGCCTTGAACTCAGCAATCCTCCTGTCTCTGCCTCCCAAGTGCTGGGATGACAGGCATGAGCCACCACGCCCAGCACTGTGGTATGTGGTATTGATGGCTGGTGGGCTGGGCGTGAGTCACCACACCCAGCATTGTATGTGGTTACCGGGATCGAACTCAGGACCTTGCACTTGTGAGGCAGGCGCGGGAACCACTAAGCTAAATCTCCGGCCCCACGACCTAACTTTTGAATAGTTCTATCAGTTTAAGAAACAGATGAACACAATTTTCTGGTTTCAACTCTTGACAAAACACCTTCATAAAGACCTAGGGCGTGTGGTTGAAATGAACTCCTGGTGTCCTCGGCTTCTTCACACAATATGGCCACGCTGGTGAGAGACTCACCAGCACCATACCCCTTCCTGAGCGAATGGGGACCTCCTCCTGCAGTGACATCTGTACCCTGGTGACTATATTCTTTGGCTGAGTGCAAATGGCTCCCACGGCAAGGGCTTAGAGAATGCAGGTGGCACAGTTATCTGAGCATGAGCAGAATCTGGGAGAGCAGGCTCTGGGTAGTCATGTCCCCTTATCCTCCCACTATGAGGACTGGCAGGAATCTAAGGCTCAGCCCACAACAGAGGTTCCTTTTGTGCCTCCAGGACAAGGCCCAGGAATCTAACTGACCTTATCCCACAGTTAACTCCAGTTCTTTTTGTCCCCTGCACTTGTGCTGTCCCCACCTTGAGGTTCATCTGTCATGACCTGAAAGGAGACAATGGCAGAACTGATCCTGGAGGAACCATGAACCACAAAGAGGTCTAGGACGAGCTTGGCACAGCACTTGCATGTACCTTCCTAGGGGTGGAGGTGAGTAGGGTGCTAGGAAAAAGTTGGAGTTTTTTCTCAGGTAACTTGTACACAATCAGAGGGTGAGACAATAGGAAAGTCAGTCCAGGAGCCATGGGCTTGTGCTTCTCAGGCTGCCTTCCAGCAAAGCCTCTTTTTGACAGGCAGGGTCCTGGGAAAGCTAGGCTTTGGCCAAATAGGTTTTTCTTTTTCTGATCCTGATGAATGAACCAGGAACTTTACATTGAGCTACATTTTACATTTCCAACCATTTTTCTTTCTTTTGGTACTGGGGATTGGCTTTACAGCATGGGCTCTGAGAACAATGACTGCTTGGGTAATAGGAGATTATGTATATGCACCTAAGGCCCTAGGGGTGGGAAAGCTGAGGTCAGGTTCCAGGTACCATGAGGCCAACTTTACGTAAAGGTAGGGCCAGGGCTGAGATGTCAGCTTGTGGGGAGCCAGGGAAGATAGGACCAAGGGTGTACTGTCTCTTGCCTCCAAGCTGCACCTGGCATGGTTTCCTCTTGGAATGCTGCCTGTTTACCAGGTCTCACTGCTCACCCTCAGGGATACTGAAAGGTACAAGTGGCTTTGATTCTTGTTTCAAACTCGCACCAACTGTTAACTCACATCATTATTTAAAGTCATTTAGAAATGAGGTAAGTCCAGTGATAGTTTTAATAGAATAGCTTTGACCCAGACCGGAGCGGTTCCTAGGTGTCTCAGGATGCAGTGAGCTTCAAGAAGCGGGGAGGAGCATTTACGTAGGCGCTGGGATTCACCTTTGTGAGCCCCTGTCCTCAGGGCTTGGCCACCCACCGGTCTGCGCACCACCAGGAGCAAAGCCATAGTCTCTTCGGGCTCAGCGATGCTGCTCATGTGGACTTACTAGGTACACATCGGTGCAGAATAGGGCCTCAGGAGAGAAGAGCCCAGAAATCCCTTTACCAGTGGAAAGCCCCTTAATCCGGCGGGGCGGGATAGGGCGTCAGCCTCTCCAGCGCCAATCTGGGTAGAAGGGATGGAGCGGGCCAAGCATTCTGAGCCAGCATCTTGGGATAGCCTTTGGGACCAGGCACCCGGATCCAGCTCGACCTTCCCGTCCGCACCCTGTGGTGCGGGTAGGTTTAGGGCCCTGCCGTTGGAGGGCGTGGCCTTCACACTTCCTCCCTCTTATCAGATTGCACGCCCCTTGCTCGGTGTGCAGGCGGACCCGATATAGCGTCGGATTCCGCCCCCAAGTCGGGCGACCTTGGTCCCAGGGGCCCCCTCACCTGACGCTCCCGCGACGTGCGGCTCCCCGCGGTGCCCGCCGCAGCTGGGACGGAGCGGCAGCTGGGAAGGGAGGGGTGGGTGCGCACGCGCGCCGTGGCCCCGCCTCCTGCGCCCACCGCCCGGGTCTGACGTCACCCACGCAAGCCAATCGCGAGATTGCTTAGGGCGGACTAGGGCGGAGCGGGAGCCTGAGGGGGGGGCGGGGGGGAGCTGTGTGTCTGTGTGTGTCTGTGTCTGTGTCTGTGTGTGGGAACTCTGGGTCAGAAACGCTGGGCCGAAGTCAACAAGGGGGCTAAGTCCAAGGTAAGGGCCAGGCGGTGGCCCCGCCAGCGCACGTGAGAGGGCAGTGGGGGGTCACCAGGCGCGTACTCAAAGTGGGCGCTGAGCTCGAAAGCCAAGGCCGAGCGCACCAGACCCACGCCGCCCGCGCTCTCCGGGGCGGGGTGGTACAGGCGCCCATTGGCCTCCAGGGGCAGCAGGCGCTCGGGCTCGAAGGGCACCACCAGGGCCTCGCGCCCACCGCAGTAAGAGAGGCGCGGTGACCCGTCGCCCTCCGTCAGCAGGTGCGTGAAAACCACAGGCCGGTCCTCGCAGCGCAGGAAGTTGCGCTCTCGCCCACAGGGTGAGAGGAAGGGGAAGGAGGCCTCATAGCGTCCGCTGCGGTTGGGTCTCAGGCGGGAGAAGAAGGTGACCAGGAACTGCAGGTCTATAGGTGTAAAAGGTGCGGATGCTTACCACGCGAGCCCAGGGGCCCCGCTCCCCAGGAGGCGCCGCGCCCTGCATCAGCGAGACCGCAGGGTGCCCAGAAAGCGAAGGAAGGGACGCAGCCATACCTTTGAAGCAGGTGATGAAGTTCTTCATTTTTGAATCATCCAGGAAGAGCTGCAAACAGCGGAAGACAGTGGACAACGGGTCCCAACGGACAGGGCCAGGGCTGTGTCCACTGTCTTTGCTTCTCTATGTACTCTGTAGATTTAGATTTGCCGGGCGTGTGGCGCACGCCTGTGATCTAAGCCCACTGGCGGTTGAGGCAGAAGGATTTAGGCGAGTTCGAGGCCAGCCTGGGCTACTTACGGAGGTCAAGACGGTAGCGAGACCCTACCTCAAATAAACATAAAAAAATCTGGGGGATCCCACCCACACTGGGCAGGGCTTCCTTGTAGTTTTCCCAGGCCGTCTCTCACTTCTAATAAGTTTTTTTGTTTTGTTTTTTTGCAGTACCAGGAATTTAAGGTAGGCGTGGTGCCGCTGAGCCAAATTCCTGGCTTACCTCCTTTCGTTGAGACAGGGTCTCACTATGCAGCCCAGCCTTAGCCACGAACTCGCGGTGATTCTGTTATTTCAGCCTTCGCGTGCTGGGATTATCGGCATGCCCCACTATGCCTGCTTCAAATTTCTAATTGAGATACGCCACTTCGCCTGGCCTCTTTTCGGGAACTCTGGGCAGGGCTCCTGGGACAGGCAGTCCTGAGACTTAATACCCAGGGTTCAGGGACGTAGCCCGTTGTGGCAGGATGGCCTTGGCACGACCAGCTTGCGGCACAGGTTTCTCAGAGGACCTTAGCAGAACCCTGGCCACCCGTCCGGGACTCACCCCCCCACCTGGCCCTGATGATCCAAGTAGTAAAAGTACTCGCGGGTCCTGGGTTCCGGGCTCTGGCCCTGTGTGTAGGAGACATCCCTTTCCCAGCTATAGGTCCGGGTTCCTCGCGACCGAGACAAGGCAAAGGACAAGGCTCGCAGGGTTCCACCGTGCGGCGGCCACATTCTTCCGTGCCGGAAGCAGTCTGGAGGTCAGTGGGGCGGGCCGCAGCGCAGCTTGTATAAGTGTCCCTCCTCCCCTCCATTTTTGTGCGCTTTGGGTTCCGCCTCCCGGGGCGGGGGCAGCCACGCCCCCACTCTAAGCTGCGTGAGCCCCAAACAGAAGCAGAGCAAGTGGCAAGCAGTGCGCCGAGTGTCCACAAGAACTTTATTCACACAATGCGCCAGAGCGAGCGCCTGCACCGAGCCGCCTCAAAGAGTCAGGGTCACCAGAAGGAGCACCCTGCTCCTGGGGACGTGGCGGATTGGGCTTGTTTTTAATAAATAAAAATTCTAAAAATATATATATAAAAACTGGGGAGAAATGAAGTTTGACAACAGTTGGAGGAACTCAGATTCCGGGTGGACCGCAGCCGACGCGGAGCAGGTCGGGGCCGCAGGGTGGTGACCAGAGGTTGGCCCCAAGACAGATGGCGTCGGATTGAACTGTCTTAGCAGACATCGTCCTGGCTTCTGTCGCTCTATACCTGACAGGTTCCAGATTCATAGGTGCCCCAAGAAAAATACTCTCGCCCCCAGCCACCCACCCCAGGCCCGGAAAGGGGAGGGCAGTGTGCTTGGCACCGGGAACAGAAGGCACTTCTTGGGGCGAGGTGGTGCAGCCCCGGCCTGGCTGCTCCTGGTCCGCGGTGGGGGCCCCATGCTGACCCGGCCCGCGCTATAGCACACCCTCCATGAAGCTGGTGTCCAGGTGCTGGATTAGTACACGCAGGAAAGACATCTCCTTGCGCGTGTTCTCGAAGATGATGCGTGGGTCATCTGACTGGCAGCGTAGGCAGTTGGGCGCCATCACCATGGCGAGGTTGCTGACATCCATCTTGGTGATGGCCACATTGGCGGGCTGCACAAACACCTGTGCAGGGGGTGATGCGAAGGGTGATGGAGCAGTGGGTGGGGTGGGGTAAAGGGCAGGTGGGGGCGGGGCATACCTGGAGGAATCGGATGAGGTAGCACAGCACCATGCGGTTGATGCGGGGCAGCGCGTGCACCACCGCTACTGCGGCTTCGGGGCTCTCATAGTGCGCGATGCACTGCTCGTAGAACTCGTGCGGGATCAGGGGCTCCTCCAGTTCCCGATACCACAGCTTCAGCAGCGATGCTGCGGATGAGTGAGGCTCAGAGGGGCCTGCTCTGGGCACACCAGGACAGAGCAGTCCGCTGGGCCACACCCAGGAGTGTAGGGAGGGTCATCTGAAAAAAGTCCCCTGGCCATGTCTCAGCCCTGAAGGCACCGGGCATGATGCTCCACTGACTGCATACCAGTTTCTTGCAGGGTTGCACAGCTGCTGTGAGGAGCTGGCCAGGAAGGCCTTCCACACAGAGAGCCAGAGGCTGGGCTGCTCTCCATGGGCTGAGCTGGGGTTCTCCAGGGCAGAAGGTGGACTGAAGTGGGGAAGCTGACTAGAGCGGTCCCCAGAGGTAGAAGATAGAGTGGTGAGGTCTAGCCACAGCAGGCCTGACCGAGGGACAGAACTGAGTAGGCCCTGGAGGGGAGTGGCCATCTCCCTTCCAGGCTGTGTGTGGGGGCCAGGCCTGTCCTCGCCGAGTGGGCTGAGTGCTCACCAGGGACGTGGGGGTCCTCCAGGCCTGTAGGCACCTTCCACTGATCCACCTGCAGCTTCAGGGCGTTCACCTCGTCAATGTCCCCAGGGACCCTGGGCAGTACAGAGGAGGTCTCAGTGGGAGAGCTTGGTTTGCTCGGCTGCCCAGGGGTGGGTGGTACAGACCCTCAAGGCCTCTCTGGCCCATTACCTCTTTCCCTGAGGTATACGATTCTGGGTCTCACTGCCCTCTCCCATCCCTGCCCTGTGCACATGGATCTGGGATGTGAGGTCCTCCCAGGCCACCATCCCATCCTGTACCTTCTCCAGTGCCACTAAGGCCCAAACTTGCAACTCCTCAGCTGTACTTTGGGAGATTTGGATGTCCCTGGTTCTGACAGGCAGGTCATAACTAAATGACACCACAGGAAAGTGCCACCTGCAAGCAAGGGGCTGCCACATCCCCTTTAACAATGTGAGTTGGGGATGCTGAGCTGTCTTGCTGAATGCGGCACCTGACCAGCTGTGTGTCACCTCAGGATCTTGTCATAGGCACTGGTGGTGAGTATCACCCGAGCCTCCTAGGACCCTGGTGGCCATTTCTGCAGAGATACCATGCCTGGGCGGCTCTGCTGCTCTTACGGAGAGATGGGTGACCCAGCAGACCTGCCTTTCAAAGATAGAGTCCTATCCTACTTGGCTGCATGGACCTTAAGATCTGGCTCCATGAGACAGCCCACCCTTCCATCTGTTCAGGAAGCAGACCCAGTGGGCCTGACTCAGTGGTTCCTGGCAAGTTGTGCAAGGTGCACACATGCCTGTGGTCCCCACACCCAGGGCCCAGGATTGGCATGGCACCTGAAGATGCCCTCCGTCTGGTCACCATTGAGTGCCAGCACCTCCTCGGAGAGCCGCGTTTGAACCCAAGGCAGCTGCCTGTCAGGGTAGCGCTCCTTCTGCATGCTCATGATCTCCTGCAGCGAGCTGCCAAACATGGATGGGCTGAACACAGCATTCTTGGCATGCCGGATCTCCTCCACGTTGGGCTTCTTCAGCCCCTGTGAAGACAACCACTCTCCTGTCCTGGTCTGGCCCAGCCTCCCTGGTTCCACCCGAGGCCCCCAGGTCAGCACTCTGTCCTTCCCAATGCTTAGCTGGAGTCACCAAACTGGCTTCCTTCCAGGAATCTACAGCACCTAAAGCTTCAAGTGATCCCACAGGGTATATGGGGGGATAGAGCCACTCCTAGATGGGCCAGTCTGGGCCGACAGGGACACAGGGGTCTGAGCCAGCTGACGGGTAATGTTTCTGGAAGTCTGACTGCAGGGCTGAGACCTCTGGTGGAGCAATATATAGCAGAAGGGAGAAAGTGAGGAAGACAGGGCCTTGGGACAGTACAAGGGGCACAAGGTAATTCCTAGATGGAGGTGGGCTGTAAGGGAAGAGGAAAGAGGGGTCAAAACCAGGGAATGAGATTTAGAGCAGAAGCTAGAGCTGGAAGGGGATTGATGGAGGAGAGGGTAGACGAGGGGCTGACATCACAGGCTTGGGCTTCCAAGGACTGCAATAGCTGGTGCTTCTTGGGGACCAGGCTGTAGGCTGAGACTGCCAGAGAAGAGTGGCCCTACCAGTGGGAGGTCTCTCGGCCGCTGTGGGTACACCTGGGCCCTATATCTGGCCGTATCAGCTGGGTTCTCAGCTCAGTATAGCCAGGGTCCTACTCCTTGGCTCTGCACACCATGAGGGCAGGCTGGCCACAGCCAGGAGGCTGGACACCAAAGCCAGGTAGATGCCCACACCTTGGCCTACCGTACAACCCTTTTGCCTGTACTGTGCCCGAACTAGGTGTTCCAGTAGAGAACATAAGGTCTCAGAGGCCTTCTTGGCCAGCTACCAAGTTTGGCTCTGGGTCCCTCATGCTTGGCCAGTCAATACTCCCAAGCTTTGCTGCCACCCCATCCTGGTACTCCCAGGAGTGCCTGTACCTTCTTGGCCCCTGTCAGGGCCGCCTTCTGCAGCTTGTGGTAACAGTACTTGGCATAGGTGCTTATCGCCACCCCTGGAAAAGAATGGGTGTTGGTCAGCTTGAGGTAGAAGAGCAGGTATAGGGACTGAAGTTGGGGGGTGGCTCCTGCAAGGAGAGGCCCTAGAGTATGACTGGCCAGACTCGTGTCTACTGCTGAGGGGGTGGTTCTCACTCTTCCAGGCAGTGTACTTTAGAGCAGAGATACACATGAAGAAAAAAGGAGTATTTCCCCACCTCCAGGGGCCAGGCTAGGAGAGGAAACCCTCTTGCCAGTCTACCTACACGTCGAAGAGGGGTCAAGTATGCTTCCCTCTAAGAAAACACTTACAGGACAGGGCATGACCTGGCATGACCCAAGGCCTCCAAACTTCATACTCCCCCCAGCTACCCTCAAGGAGCCCCATCTGGGGATGGGGACGGGGTCAAGGAGACAAGAGGTCCAAGGCAGAGCCCACAGTGGAAGGGAAGAGTGCGGAGCAGATGCCAGCATCCTGAGGCAGCACCCTCTCCCCTGAGGGAGGGAGAGATGGCAGGACCATCTTGGGTCTCCTTTCTCAAGGGGAGGGCTCTATGAAACTCAGTCCCTGAAGCTGAGGTTCCAAGGTGGCCCTGGAGAGCGGGGTGGGGGTCAGAAAGGGCGTGGTGCGGGGACATAGACTGTCACAGTGCCCTTGGCCTAGGCAGGAAAGAGGAGGGAGGCAGACAAGAGCACACACCAAGAGAAGCTGTCAGGGACAGACAGGCGACCTGGACTAAACGCTTCTGGGCATGGCCTCCCCCTCTGGAAGGCACTGACTGCTAACCCAGTGCCTGCCAACTGCCATGGTAGAGGGGCCTCTAGATCCCTGCTGTCATGTGGAAATCCTTTTGCTTTCTTTGAAAGGAAACAGTTTCTTGTGAATGTCTGAGGATATAAGAAAGCTTAGATCCCAGTTCAAAAAAGAGATGTCTTAGTCTATGAAATCATTTTCTACTTAAGAATGGTCGTCATAGTATCCATTACAGGGATTCTTTAATAAACAAAACCAAACCCAAAGTTTATACCATAGATAAGTTTAAGTCCTGGACACAGCCGAAGGGCCCTAGAGACCCACAGACCTGGCAGATCTTGGTTCCAAATTCATCTGGCTCCAGATAGTGCCAGAACCTTCCACTATAAGCCACACTGCCCTACTGGGCAGCTCTGAGACTCTTTTTGGAGAATATATGGCACATACTGAGGAACCTGGGCCACAGCCCATTCAGAGCACAGAATGGGTCCAGCTTTGCAGTGCTTCTTCCTGTCCCAGGAGAAGACAGGCTCTTGCCGGACACACACAGGGCCACCTCTGAGGGCCAATGCTCAGCCCTTCAGCCCACACCTGCCAAGAGTGAGACAACTTGGGGCTATAGCCTCTTGGCTGGTGTGTGTATGGGTGCACAAGAAACCTTTGTGCCTCAGTTTTTTCCTTTGTGAGATGGGGCAGACACTTGTCTCCTGGGTAAACTGGGAGCCTGATAGTAGTGAATGTTCAGCAGATAAGCTGCTGGCATCACAGCTGTGGGGAGGAGCAAGGACTGAGCCAAAACCATATGTACACCAAGGTCTAGGAAGCTTGGGTGAATTCGGCTCCCTGTTGAACACCCAGGAAAAAGGTCACTTGTATGAAGTGCTGTGCTGTGGGCCCTGATCGGCCTTGCTGGGCTCATCAGCTCTGTCTTGCGGCAGGTTGAGTCTAGTTTCATGGTGGAGGCTACTAAGAGCATGTGACAGGAGCAGACCCTGTCTGCCAGGTCCTGGCTACGAGGCTGTGTGGTGCTGACCTTGCTGTCTAGATGGCCAGCTACTTGCTCCCCACCTAACTTGAGTATGGACCCCAAGGCTTTGCTAGCTCTATCCAGGCCCATATGCCTTCTACAGCATTAAGAGTCACGGACAGCTGCTATCTCTCCAGCTCCCAGGCACCAGTGGATGGCTCAGGCAGGAGCTCAGAGCTCTTTCCACTGTTACTCCAGAGTGACCTGAGGACACCCATGACCTTGAACCTCACCCTGGACTGCAACTGTCCTGGGACAAACCCACTAAGGGCCTTTGAGGTCTCCATGGACAGTCATCAGAGAGGGCTTTCTAGAGGAGGGAAGCAGAGCAAGAGCAGGAAGAAGGGGCTCCAGACAGGCCGGTGAGTCCAGTGTGGGGTGCAGCTGTGCACAGAGGAAGCGCAGGGGGTTCAGAGCTGCTGCAGGGAGGGGGGCCTCGGGGAGCTGACCTGGTGCTGGTGGGATCCACTGCGCAGGCTGGTCCTGAGCCAGTGCCCTGGCAAAGGACAGGAAGGATGCTGGTGGAGAGTGGAAAGATCTCAGACTTCCAGCAGCCTTGCTGGGACCCATTGTAGAAGAGGGGAGATTTTCTGCTGACTTTGTAACAGGTGTTAGCTTCCTGGCTGCAGAACAGGGCCATGGAGACCCTGCCATAGGGTGTCCCAACGTCCACCATGATCTTCAGGTCAAGCCTGACACTCACCTATAGGTGCCTCTGGGTCTTGAGCAGCTGGTCCTTATGCCCCCTGGTCACCAAGAACTCAAGAAACATGTTGGGAATTTCTCTGAGTATCCCCAAGAAAGATGGAGCGTCCTGTCAGCCCCCAGGGCCTCCAGGTTGAGGAGGTCCCGGGCCTGAGGTTAGTGCCCCTCCCCAGCCCAGAAGTCGTTAGAGAAGAGGCCAGGCGGCCGCGGCAGGAGAGCAGAATGGTACAGAGGCAGCGCCAGGCTGCAGAGGCCCTACCATCCAGCTCTTCAACATAAGGCTTGGGTTTCTTTCTCAATTTGGATTTCTTCTTAGTGTTCCTTTCCAGAAGCTCTTTTATGTGCTGTGTCACTGGAGAGCAAATAGAACCATGAGGACCACAGAACATACGCCAGGAGCCAATGCCCATGTGGTTTGTATGCTTGGCGGGGAGGAGGCCCCTGGCCCTGCAGGATTTGTCCCTGTCCAGCAGGGGACCAAGTGTGTCTAGATGTGCACACACCGGGCTATGCAAGGTGCCAGGGCTCTTCTGCCAATTGTGACCAGAAGCCCAGCTCCTTCAGTTGACATACCGCGGTGTACCTCCTGTGCTGCACACTGCTTCCTACAGTTGCCAGTGACTTTGGTCACACCTGTCCAGTTTCTGGGCTGTGGGTTTACTCTCCCTTTTCTATCTGTGCTCTCTGAAAGGGAGTCATGCATAAGGAGTGGACCAGGGTTATGGGTATTTGTTCTGCTGAGTTATAATCCAATGTGACATTTGTCCCAGCCCCATCACCTCTCCCCATCCTTCTTCCCTGCTTCCTTACTTCTGCCCCTATATCTTTTTGTTACAACTGAGACAGGCTCTTACTATGTAGTTCAGGCTGGCCTTGAACTCATTACCTAGCCCATGCTAGGGATCCTCCTGCCTCAGCCTCCCAAGTGCTGGTGATTATGGTTCCCTGCCTTCTTCTGCTTAAAAACAGCTAGTCCCCCAAGAATTATGGGTCTTCTAATGAAAAATGGTATTTAAAAATCTAAGATCGAAGTGTTAGGTGTGCTTGTTGCTATCAGGATAACCCTGCTTCTAAGTCTTCTCATGTGACAAAGCAAGGAAATAAATGTGTCTATTACCACCTGCGTATATACACTTATATATACCCATTATATCAATTTTTAACTAAATATGGATCTATCCTGATGCCCCCAACTTTAATCCATTGCCACAGTGATGATTCTAGCTCCCGCTCCTTGCTTTCTGGCATTTTTCTCTTTCTGTATTTCTGTCTCTGTCTCTCTCCTCCCAACTCCACCGTTGGGAACTGAACCTGGGGCTTTATGTGCTTTATCCCTGAATGACACTCTCAGCACCTCCATACTGGGAATTGAACTCAGGACCTTGCACTTACCCCGTAGGCATGGTGTTGCTGATTTACATCCCCAGTTCTGCCCCTCATTCTCTAACAATATCATTGGAGATTAAATTTTTATGAAGTCTGACTTACCAGTTATCAATTTTTTTAGAGTGCTTTTGGTGTTACATACAATTTTCTGCCTAAATCAAGTAAGCAAAGATGTACACTTTCCAGTTTTAGGTTTTATATTTTGCTTTATGATCCAGGTTTAGTTAATTTTTGCATATAGTATGAAGTAGAGGCGAAAATTTATTTATATTTTAAACATTTGCCAAGTTCTAATAGAGACAGGAAAAGAGGCTCTGCAGAGGAAGCTTGGGCCAAGTGAAGGTAGAAAAAGTAGTAAACTCTACAATGTGAATGTAGACTACATGCAAGAAAGAACATAGTGGACTATCTTTTTGTTTTGTGACAGAATCTCTATGTCATTCAGGCTGGCCTGGAACTC